>JAOXYI010022921.1:0-13408 GCA_028566495.1 Lithophaga antillarum
ACAGGTGATTCGGAATTTGATTTCGTCAATGGGCGGCGCTGTCAGGCTGTTATTGATGCTCGTGGTGGACATACGAGATACTGAACTGTAGTAACCTTGAACTTTGAACGTGCAATGAACTTTCCATGGAAATGAACATCTGAAGGTTGTTTTGAGTTCCTTTTTATCCATCTATTTATTAATCATTGTTATCCTTGAAATTTATTTGTTTTTATACCTCCCCCAAATTTCACTATGCGTTTCTGTTTTTAATGAGTATATTTCTTCCTTTGGAACAAAAATGATGTAATATTTATTCTGTTTGGAACTTGTATTATATGGGAACTCAATGAGTGGGAAAATATGAGTTCAAACTGATCGCATACTGATTGCAGCATGAGCGCAACCTGATCGCACTATGAGTGCAATCGGATCGGACACTGAACGCAACATGAACGCAAAATGTGTAATATTGAATTTTCCAAGTACTGTAAAAGGTCAATAGGGTACCCATCATTATCAGTCTCTTGAGCAGACAAGTGGCATGCAAATTAAAAGTAATAATTCTAAAAAGTACAAGCATATACATATAAAAAAGAGAACATAGATTTATTCGAATTGTGAAATTTTATTTGCAGCAAAACCGGGGTCCAAATAGAGGCCTTATCGTAACTCAACTTTTCACGAGGGCTCTTTCACAATACCCTCCCGTACTTTTCAAAGTACCCTGTGTTCCATAGTTTATTTGATTATCTGTACGATTTAATACTTCTATATTGATATCCTGGATAAAGTAAGACATATACATATATATGCATCGACACATGTTAATTTAAAAGGCCAATTAAATGTTAATTAAATGTTAATCGATGTTGTTTTGAGCCCACATTAGCTGGATCGGCCTGTGATATTTTATTGTCTAAAATATGAATCCTGAGTCGCCTTTAATTTTTTCGCCTTCGGACACTTATCCTTTCGTTTTACTTGATATTTCATTGTAGATTTCGATGCAACCATAAGAAATGAACTTTCATCAGTTTTTGTAACATAGTGAATCAAAAGTAATAAAGTGAAGTCTCTTGAATCCATAGTGTCCCAATTCCAGTGTACAGTGACAAGTATGGGAAAATGTAAATCAAATTTTCAAACTAGAAAAGCAAAATTAGTAATATTTTTGTTAGATGGAGATTAAAACTAAGCAGAAACATCAAAATCCTAGGGGTTATAGGTTCTCTACATTGGAGGAAATTTCAGCATAAAAGTAAGTTTTGTAATATTTTGCATGAATCAAAGTTGTAATACAAAGATTGCTTCTCAAGACTAAAACTGATCGCCATAATACAGCTAAAAATGCTTAAAATGGCGTTAAGTTCAAGTTAAACAAACAAAATGCCATCTTGTCGATATAAACTTATCATGTTATATCTAGATTCTGAAATTAATAGATAGAAAGGGGCGCCAAAGGGCACAGGTCATCTTTGTCAACCCAAAAATACAAATCTGTGATCTGCCTTTACAGTTGAATATACTTTGTCAACCCCAAAATACAGAAATTTTATATCTGCCTTTACAGTTGAATGTACTTTGTGATGTTCAGAAGGGATAAATTCATGTTTGGAATATGTTTTGAAAGAAAATGTAATTTTTTGTTTTTATTTCAGATTTAATAGTCCAGGAACCTTTTCTGATCTTTTATTACTCAGTAACTTAAGCTTCAGTGAGTGATGGGCCTAAAATATCACAGTTAACTTGCATTGATCTGGTTTGTTTCTAGTGAATTACCGTTGAAAATTTGATTTTGAGGATGTTAAATAAATCTTATTATTTTGTTTTAATAGTAAACTTACGGAGTATAGTGTGATTATTTTTGTATAGATAGGGGAGGGAGCTGTCTTCTCTTAATGTCAAGACAATGAATAGTTTTGACAAAAAAAACAAAACAAAAAACATACAAACAAACAAACAAAAACCGAAAAAAGGAAAGATTCCAAAAATTAATCAATATAAGAAATGAGAATATTACCAAACGACTATTAAGTGATAATTCATGTCTTCTGGTTTCCTTCTATATGTATTTTGATATCAGACAGGTCAGAGTTTAATTTAAATCTTTTTGCATTTTCTTTACTGTATCTAAATACCATGTAACGGTATATTTTCGCTTATTTTGGCGATCTGTGTGGAAATGCCACAATAAAAACCTGTTAAATTTAACTCTCTCTGTTAAATGGGAATTCCCTCAGCTTCGCGAAAATTAAAACCGTCGAAATATTTTATCTATCTTTTGAGACCTAAAAAATCGAAAATTTACACACGTTATACGGTTTTCACAAAAAAAAAACACTTTGCGTAGAACAACGAACCATTGGTTTAGTCCAGATATATAGGAAAATGCATGTAGTTAATTTAATTGAAATGAATATAACAACTTATATCGTCTTATGTTTAGTACACTGACAAAACGAAAGATAGATGTATGTGAAAAATAGATAATAACTATATTTTTATAAACGAACTCTTAAATTTAATATATACTTTAACTTCTATAAACATATGCAAAGCTCCCGGGAATGCAGAGAAGTTCATTGAAATGTGTAGAAATTAGGATTCCTCGCCTAAATGTCACTGCCTTTCAAAAAACGCAACCCGATAACAACATGCCAGTTCATAAAAGATCGTTTTTCTTTCTAGTAAGAGTTCTTTTCTAGAATTATATTTGTATACTTAATTGTGTATGCCAGGGGAGTAGTAGTAAAATTGAACCAACACCAGTATATAAAAAGCTTTACTCAAACCGCCACCAGCAAAGTTGTTTATAGTCTGAAGTTCATTTTTCTGACAAGCTGTAGGATTTAACAGTTTAACAGAAACAAAATTCATAGTTTATTTTGTTTTACATTTTAGCGTGCCATAATATGATTATCATTGAAAAAAGATATGCTTTTAAGATTAGTACAAATGACTGCAAGTTTATGTCCAATATCCACGAAATATCAGATTAATGGTGACAAACACATGAATTATTACGTAAACTAGAGTATTTTTAAAATTTTCATCTTCAATGTTTATATCATCTTAATGCGTCACATAGTAATATTATACTTTTAATTTGATTTTAAGATTAATAATGGCCGATTTAATATTTGTTTTGAATACAACTAATGGATTCAAGTGCAGACGAAAGTGAGATGAAAACAAATATTATATTTGCAATTCTAACGATTAAATTAAAGTTTAACTTTGAATGTTAATTACTGAATCTAGGTATATCTTTCTTTCGAAGCTTGTGTAAAAGTAAACAAATAGCAAATGAATATAATGTTTTTTAGAAAAAATTCCATTTGTTCAAAAAAGAAAAGAAAACAAAGAAAAGGGGTCAGAGCTGCGCTTAGAATGCTCTTTTTCATCTTGAAATCATTGTAGAACAATTTGATATATACCAGTAATATTTTTTTTAGATTTTACTAATATTTACAGCATTCAAGTAAATTTTTTTTACCTGAGTCATAATATGACTTTGTGCTTCTTTTATTTTTATCTAATGTCTATTGAGGCTCTATCTTCAAAGTTTGAATCGTCTTTTTCTAGACATTCAATTATTTGTTCCTCACATTTGAGCTGTAAATTCTGCATGTATAAAGTACTTGGTACAGCTAAAAGAAAATCCCTTCCAAGGATTTTTTTCTTCATTTGTATATGCTACTATGATTTACTTTCCTATTATCCGATACAAATATTTATATTATTTTTCCGTAAACTATTATAGTGTACCGTCAGCCTGACATACTTGTTGAATTTGGTGGAAATGTTTTCCATGACAATCGGCATTCCAATGGGCACTAACTGTGCATCACTCCTCGCCGATCTGTTCTCATATTCATATGAGGCAGACTTCATTCAGGGCTATTACAGAAAAAAGAGAAGAAGTTAGCCCAGTCCTTTAATTTCAGCTTCCGTTGTATAGATGATGTTTTACCATTATACAACTGTCATTTTAACGATTACTTACATCTTATTTATCCCAGTGAGCTTGAAATTAAGGACATTACAGAAACATCTACGTCTGTAGCTTACTTAGATTTATACCTATCGATATCGTACGGTTACAATCAAAGCTGTAAGACAAACGTGATGACTACAATTTTCCGATTGTGAACTTTCCTTTTCTGAGTAGCAATATACTAGCTTCGCCGGCGTATGGAGTCTATATTTCAGAATGGCACAAAAGCTACTCAATCAAGGCTATGTCAAAACCAAATTAACTTCATCACTTTGGAAATTTTATGATCGCCATCACGAGTCGGTCGACCAGTATTGAGTGTTCGTATCGCAGATAATTACGGACATGTTCCTAGCAACGTAGTCATAATCCGTTCTCCTTACCCGATTTCGACTTAGTACCGGCTTTTGTACATTTTACAATCCATTCCGACGGGTATTAATTGTGATACAAGATGTGCTTACCCTTCCGAAGCACCTGACATCACTCCCGGTTTTTATGGTAGTTCGTATTGTCCTAGCCTTAGTTTTCAGTGTTGTATCTGTGTTCTGCTTCCACGTTTGTGTTTGTGTTTTACCTTAGTTGATAACTATCCTGTCTAGTCCTTGGAATATTTGACCCGTGGGCTTCGGTATTCTTCTCATTCTATTTATACACATAAATATATGCACAAATCAAACAACCGTCAACATTGCAATATTCATAAAATAAAATATAAAATATATGTTCATAAAAATAAAATATATGTTCATAAAATGTAAATATGTGTCGATAAAAGTCGGGGACTTGCAACAAGCTTCCAGTATTTTCAGGCGTGAAATATATCTATTATAACAATTTTTTTTTCTTGTATGATTGACAAAAATACCTGTGTGTCATACATATACAGCTATATACCGCATTTTTGTTTTCAAAATTGGACCTAACAAGTCTTTTTTCCTGAATTCTTTAGGTCCAATTTTGAAAAAAAAAAGAAATTTATTGATGCGCTATATAGCTATATATGTATGGGACACAGGTATTTTTTGTCAGTCATACAAGAAAAAAAAATGTTTTAATATATATATTTCACGCCTAAAAATACTGCATACTTGTTGCAGGTCCTCGACTGTTAGAAGTCCCTTATTCGTTATTCTACAGGTTACACGAAAGGATTGCTTGATTGATTGAATTGGTTTTTACACCACTTTTATCAATTTTCCAGCTATATCGTGGTGTCCAGTTTTTTTAGGGGAATACCCGGTGAGAACCCCCGACCTTGGGCAGAAAAACTGTTAATCCTTGTCAATTAAGGTTCGAGTCGAACACACCTCGCCACTAGTAAGGCTCGAACTCACAACCCAGTGTTAACACGCCGGTGAACCATAGTACATGTACATGTACCTACACCATTTGGCCACCAAGACCCCTACACGAAAGAAAGAATTAGAATGAAAAATAAGGAAACAGAAGTGCTCATTTCATAGATGAATAAAACCACGTTTCGTTTTGATTGTCCAATCAAATACACGGTTACAAAAAGCCATCGAGGTATCCCACAATGCAAATGATTGAACATAACTTTTTATTTGTTACCAACATATGTTTATTTTTGTGAATATATATTTTATTTTAGGAACATAATTGTATATTTACTTTTATGAATACATATATTTCATTTTTATGAACATATATTTATTTTTATGAATATATGTTTACTTTTATGAACATATATTTGATTTTATGAACATATATTTCTTTTTGATACACATATATTTATGAACGCTATTTATTTTGTACGAACATATATTTTATTTTTATGAATATTGCAACGTTTGACACGCCATATCAAAAAGTGTATCCAGTCATAAACATTACTTATACTCTTACCAAAATGTTGTATTATCTCGATCATTGCGACTTTCTGGAATATATAACACAGCTCAGAGGAAAGTCAAGAAGTCGGACTAAGCCTCTGTGTAAAATCAATGCTCGCAATATGCGAAGCAAACATATTTTCTTTATTATTATTTTTTCTTTTTTCAATGGTAAATTAGTATTCTGAAATATCTTTCTGCGGGCTTTGTTTTATAATAGAAATATTAGTCGGTACACGTATATGGTATTCATTTAGATAGTTGAAGAATTGAAATACTTACATATATGATGCTCTTATATTCTAGTGAATGTAACATGAATACTGGAGCAACACATTACACATACATGAAATAAAACTTAAAACAAAACACTGAATACTAACCTCTTATTTAAAATTTGTGTTGTGCTATTACTGTCCTACACCAAATAAGTACGCTGTATTCCCCAACACACGTGTAACGTCTGTTTTACAAAAGTCAACAACCAGGTTTATTAGGTCGAGAACTTAAGATTACAGATAAACACGATTGTGGGACGTCTTACGTCTCCAAATTAATAACATACCGATTATCAAATTCTCTCTACTTTATTAAAATGTATGTGTATTATATTACCTATTGCATACAATGGATACCGCTTGCTACTTACTGTGCTTCAACAAAGACATTTTGAAAAATCGAATATAAACAACATATTTTAAATTATGAAAATAAGGTGATGCTACTGCGTCCTGAAGTCAATAAAAATAATAAATATTTACATATTAGGCTCCCTATCCGAGATACTTGTATATACATTCAGCAGGACTTATGCGTTAATTTTATCGTCTTTTCCGAGCTCTTTGTTCGTTGTCGAACACCTTTCACTATCAATCGTGATAGATTTCTTGATAAAAAAAAATAATAATACAAAATACAATCCGTTTTTTAAGGTTAAGAAAAACAAACCCTACTTTTAAACTTACGTTTGAAATGATATAATATTAACGGTCTGTACTGCATCCTTTACAGATGTGTGCATTACATTTTCATTTTTGCTTTCCCTGAAAGACAGTATGTCATTGTGTGAACTACCTATTGAACAAAAAAAAGGATGAATGGATGGATGGATGCTTAACGTCCAGCAGATAATCCTTCAACCATATTCAGGAAGAGAATATATTATTTATTATGATAAATATATATGAATCCTGCTTTAAACTAGACCAACATGCTGGATTTTTATAGTACTAATTCATTGAAGTAACAATCCGCAGGAAGACATGTTATCCCACCCGGACACATTATTCTGATTCCGAGCCGACCAGTCTTTGCTCTTACTCCTTAATGTTGCGTGCTTAGCAGAGACGCAGCAAATATCAATTCTAATGTCTTTGGTTTGAGGCCGCCGGGGATTGAAACCACAACATTCCGCACTCGAGGCGGGTATGCTAATCATTACACTTCGGAGGCGGTCTGAAGAAAAAAGGATTATGTTTCAAATCGTTATATACCATAAATGAAATGAGTCATGAATACCAAACTGAAATAAGCGACACTGATGTTCATAAACTAAATAAAACCACAAGTATAAACAACATTGTTCAATACACAGACATAAACAAATCATGCAGCACACAACAAATAAATCTAAATGTAGATCGTCACTGAATACTGTCTCAGATTATTTTTTAAATTTAGTATAAATGTGAGTGGAAATAAAATGCTATTTAAAACGTAGAACATGCAATCAGGGTCTCCCACCAAGATACCCTTGTAGAAATTGGCTGTGTACTAATAATGACTTAAAATCTAAGGTTCTCTGTGTTGTGGCAGTGACCAAGACCTTTGATCTACAATCCTTAAATCAAAAGGCATTGTCCTCTCTCATAGAGGTACCTCGTACGCAAATTTGATAGGCCTGCAGTATATAGAACTCGAGTTAATGCTAGGTAACCAGAATCTAGTTGTAGTAACTGTGACCTTGACCTTTAACCTACCGACCTTATTTATAGCTATGGTTACCCTGATGTGGTATCAACTGATCTCAAATTGACAAGCACGAACAGAACGTAAGTTAATGCCAATAAACCTTACTTTTATTTATAGTTATGGTGACCTTGACTCTGACCTACAGATCCCAAAATCGAGAGGCATCATTTTGTCTCATCAAGGAACCTTCTCTGCCAATTTCGTATATCTGCAGTGTATAGAAAATGAATTATTGCCCGGAAACCAAAGGAGTAGGTTCTATAAGGCTCTAAATCGGCCTAAATGTTCACAAAGACGAAAACAAAACTAACTTAATATTTATAATATTTCAAGTACAAGACAAAAATAACATCATTGTTATTGATCTATGGTAGGGGATCCGTGATGTCGGACGTTGCAGATAGTTGATGTTGGTACGCCTAATAGTCGGAAAAATCGGGAGGATCAATTTGTTCTTCGTGAGCAATAGCTGTTCAGTTACTAAACGTAACAAAATTTATGAACATTCGCTGATACGTTATATTCCGGGTGCACTTGCAAGAAGAGATTACTGTCCACTACTTTTTATTTAAAAATATTCTTAATCATTATTTATATCCCAATGAACACGCAACTGGACATGCTTTCAAAATTTTCCAAACAATTTCAACTGTACAACGATTTCTCTGATATGGGTATACTTCTAACCCAAAAACTACTGAAACAAGGACACGAGGAAGAAAGGTTGAAATCTTCTCTTCGCAAGTTTTACGGTCGCCATTATGAGTTGTGTGCTATGTATAATATTTCAGTGCCTCAACCTACATTTACTACGGAAGTATTTTCGGTATCGTAGATGCCACACGTGTCCATTTGTAAATACTACCGAATGTGTCCTGACCTTTTTTAACCTTTGGTACCGGACATAATTTTGCGATTGTATGACGGGTGATGCATGTATAGCGGGAGATGCTTACCCTGTCGACGCACCTGATCTCACTCTGTTCCGGAGGTCTTGCAATCCCAGCTATTTGTAAACTTAGATTTGTCATTTTCTTTGGATTAAAGAGTTTGGATAAAATTTGATTTACTACTTTTTATATTTTTTTTTAGTACGGCATGCGATTATTTGCTGCATTTCGGTATGCCAACAATATGTGTGTGTATGTGTGTGTGTGTGTGAAAAACATAAAAATCATTACTGTCTTAAAACTTGCGTACCACTAAAGTCAAATAGAACAATGTATTAATGAAACTTTGTTATTATTTTTGTAAGCAAAGACAAATTCTACTAAGAATTATTTAGCATTCTTAGTCGGTGTTCTGGATCATTAAATGCAAATTTTTGTGGTATTCTGTATCAATATGGATACGTCGTGGAATCCCTAATGGGCTTTTACACGACGGAAATTGAGAGCGCGCCCTTAATCTCAGCAGCTGGTGATTGCCGTTTTGAAATCTTCTATCTTTGGTGAGTATACAGTTTTGTTCTTTCTTTGAGTCGTGCCTACTGCAGTTCGGAATCATTATTAATCAAATGAAAAGAAGAATCATATAGTTTAATATTCGAAGAAGTACTGAATCATCTTGAAATAGCTATATTACACTAGAGCCGATATCCCAGAAAGAGAAGGGAGGCGATAAGTACCAAGTAAAGGAAGGATAGCGATATTTGTATACGGGGTAAATACGGGTAATGTAAACAAAGACAAAAGTAAAATAACGGAAAATAATTTAAGAGGTTTTCGTAGGTGATACTAATATGTTTATTTATTTATTTTTTTGAAAAAAAGTATTTCATAAACATTGATGCTACAAATCAAAAGTACGTTTTGTGAAATTGGTCAGTACCCTTCTTTCCTTGGATCCAGGTTTTCTGTCTATAACATGCACATGTCTAATCAAAGAGCAAAATTTGTACCAAAGGTAAAACTTTTTTTTCATTTCGTCGAATTCCAGGTCTATAAAAATATCATGACGACACGAATTAAAACAAAATATAGATTGCTAGAAATTGATAGGCTGATTTATCCAGCCAACCAAACTTGAAAAGCAGAAAATTGTGTTCATTTAACTGGCAGATTTTAAACGGAATAAAGCCGCAAAAATTTATTCCCAGTATTCTAAACATAGGGTCAATTAATTTAAAATGATGCTGTGAACCTTGATGCAATATGTGGGTCAAAAAGTTGTCGCATGGATGAAAATTGTAATGTTCTAAAGTTAGCTTTCCTACTCGTCAGAAGCTTGTTACCACTAGCATCGGTATCCCAGTTTTGTACTGTAAAAGGAGGTGGCTGGGATGCAGTGTTTAGGGCATTAAACGGGCAGCTAAATGAAACCAAAATCCAAAACAATGACGAATAATTTATTAGACGAGACAAAATTCAAAACAAGACAAACATTTCAAGAACTCAGCAAAACTGAAATATTTACATCATGAAATCAATGAACTTCAGCTGTGGTGCACAGCTTAATCAAAAACAAAAAAAGGCCATTGGGTATCTAAAACCCATTTCAGCTGTGATACACAGCTTAAAGCGAAGTTGCCAAGTTACATGATAGTACTTATGTATCAAGGCAAATAAGCTGAACACCGTGTACTGAAATAATTAGGTTGCAAACATTTAACTGAAAACAATAATTAACCTTATCAACATTACAAAATATGCAAAAGATAATATTTTAGACACATTTCAACTTAAAATAATAACTTTCAATGTTCATTTATAAGATAAATGAAAATAATTCTCAAAATGATAAAGGAAAATAATCAGTTCTATTACAGTACATTTAATATTTAGATATTAAAAACAACAATAACAGTAAAAATTAAAGCTCAGTTTTCCATAAGTATTATAACCATTATGTATTATATGAATTTGAATTAATCGGCAGTACAAGTAAAACATATTAGAGTTGTCTTTCCTTTCACCTATTTGCCCACTGCTAGTTATTGAATCAATACTGTTTATGGCAACTTTGAACATTTTTCAGCTTTATCGTGTCGTACACTTTTATTATTGAAGGAAACCGGAGTATCTGAAAAACAAAACCAAAAAAAAAACAAAATAAAACAAAACAAAACAAAAAACGAATTCCGGCAAGTTACGTCTGATGTAAATGAATGATTTATAACGCCACCTTAGGGGAAACGACCTGTATTATTGCGAGAACGTTTTGTTTTTGTTTTTTTTTTGTGTTTTTTGTTTTTTTTTTTTTGTTGACCTTCTAGGTTTTATTCTTGTATCAAGTGACGCCACTTCTGAGCAATTACTCAATTTCATGAGAAATAATTACCTATAATACAACAAATGAGGGCATAGGACTATGAAAGGGATTTCAAAATGGCAGGAAGACATACTTATGTTCAAACATGCACATGACGCGTGATGCAGTGCAAGGCACAATGTCTCAATCAATGTCTCAATCTTTCTATAGTGCACAGCTGCTGAGTGTCTACAGAGAGAACCATTATCCCAAAACCTCAAGACAGTTGGTATTCAATCGACTTTTAAGCAAAGCGACTGGAAGATTTCAGTGAGTAATTAGTTGATAATGTGGACCAGACGTTATGTCAAAAGCAAACGAAATTGGCATAACTGCAAAACGCGATGGTTTCACAGATTAGGCGACCGTGTCAATTAACTTCGTAAATCGTAAACGTAGTTGAAAGGTAGTTTTACGAGTGCTACTGTTTCACTAAGAAATAATACTTTAAGAGTTATGATAAAAGTTGGTAGTAAACTTACGAATGATTTAAGTTACCGTAAATTTTTATCTTAGGTAAACAAACTGGTAACAAACATGACCCCGTTATTTGTTGCACCTTTCCATACAGAAAGTAGTTTAACGAGATAAAGCATTCATCGGTTGAATGCGCTAGCCTGCGTTAGTAAAAAAGAGATCGTTTTTGCAGAAAAGGAAGGCAAAACCTTTTTTCAATTTGAGCAAAAATTCTTTTTGACGGGTTGTCACCTATGCATGTAAAAAGCTTTTACAGTCTTTTGTTTCACATAATGCTACATTCTTTTAGTATAGGATTCCGACATGTCAGCCGGGATGAAATTAAAAAAAAAAAAAAAAAAAAAAAAAAAAAAATACCCGTTAAATAATATCCATATTGTTTCGAAAGCAAAAACGACCACTTTTTTAGTTATAGTTGGGAGATACATTTAAATACCAGAAAAGCAATCAGTTTTGATTCTAGAGACCGCGTTAACCGCGTAAACACAAACCACTCATGAATCCTAAGGCCTTTGTAAGGGTTTCAGGAAATGTTTCAGTATGATTAGACCTTACTTAGTAGACTCACAAAATAATACCGCAAATCATCTGATACTGAAGAAATCAAGTTATGAATACGAAAGTGACATATTTGTTGTTGATTGGGGTTTAGGGATCCTTTAGATATACTGCCAGATATTGGAATATCTTTTATTTCTTTTGAGAGGAAAAAAAAACAGTTTACAACAGAAGAAAGTAACATCATTCGACGCTTTACAAAATTTCGCCGGATGAATCTGCAATCGGAAGAATTCAGTCATGGAGATAGCTGGATCATATTATTCCTTATTCTCAAATTCCAATCACAATGGGGATTATATCCTTTTTGTATTTCAATATGTAGTAAACGTTTTAAACCCTTTTGCAATGGGAATATAAACTGGTTGGGGGTAAAATGCTTCACGTTTAGAGACAGAATAAAAAAGAGGGTAGAAGTTGAACGTCTGAGCAGAATAAGAACATTAACATTAACATCGACATAAAATTTATTCGGGAAATATTAATTTTCCTACTCGTAGATGTCTCTGATGGTCGGCTGTTAGTCTCTGAGTGTAACACCAGCTTAGTAGCAAGCACATCAGTGCTGGCATGAACATTATATGAATACTATATGAAATTTCCAGTCCATAGAATTGTTAAATTGTATTAAGATTAAGATGTATCTCCCTCTAGCAAAAGTATCATTAGCCGGTTTTGGCTGTACATTTTAGGTGATTTTGAGACATTTTTCTCTCCAACGTTGAATTTTCTTTGCATTTCTAAACTTTGGCTTCGAGCACCACTGATGAAACATAATTTATTGAAATGCCCATATGGTGCGTCAAATTGAAATTGGTATCTTCAACTCTGCAAAATGAGTGGGAGCAATATAATACCTGCCCATCAACCTGAAGAATAAAAACTGGAATTTACTATAGAGTGTTCCTAAATAGAGGAATTTAATGTCACAAAAGTTACTAAACCAAGGCTACTTCACGTCCAAATTACTGTCATCACTTCGTAAATTTTATGGTCGCAATCACCAGTTCGTTGACCGTTTTGGAGTGTTCCCTTCACAGGTGATTATGGACGTGTTCCCTGTATCGAAGTCATAACCCGTTTTCCTTGTAATAACATAATTTGCGACTTCATACCGGCTTTGTACACCTGGCACATATGGAGCAGGACATGCTTACCCTTTGATAGCACTTGATGTCACTGCCGGCTTTTTTAGGAGTTCGTGTTGTCCTAGATTTTGTTTTCAGTGTTTTCAGTGTTTTCTGTTGGAAATATTTACGATTTGGACAAGTCCAAACCGGAATCCCTCGTCGTCTCTTCGAGAATCTCGCGTGATGTT
>JAOXYI010023030.1:0-13406 GCA_028566495.1 Lithophaga antillarum
TGAGATCCAAGGTGAAAAAAAAACGTAAAATCCTTATTGATATCACTTCTTGAAAAAACACGTGTTTAACATACACCGGAATGTGAATTTGGCTTAATTTGGAGCTATACTCTATTGTGGTTAAGAAATTGGCGTTTATATATAGATTTACTGGGGAAAAAGACGAAGTATATAAATATTCCTTAAGATAGGAAACAAATTAAAGTGAATTTATAATATGTAATTTAAAAAGGGAGTTGATTATTATTTTTTTTAATTCTCATTTGTATTTTTCCCTGGACAAATAAGTACTGTTAACATACAGGGGCCCCTAAGTAAGCTTCCCTGGGCTTCTTAGGGTTATTGTAAAAACAGGTGTTTTTTTTAATAAAATTATGTTGAATTTGTCAAACAAAAAAAAAAGTTTGAGATCTCTATTTTGGCGAAGTACACGTTTTTTTAGTGGTATAGTTTTTAATGGTATAAATACACTGCGCTGCTGTATATCGCCAGTACGATTTGCGATTTCAATTACAAAACATCCGGTTTTAGAATGTAAATCTTAAATGCTACTTTTAGCGTTCGTCCACTCTCAACTATGCTAGGAACTACATTTATGTATATTCTAGAAAATCTTATCTACAAGATATATTTTATTCGAGTGATTTGTTAGTATATTAAACGTCCCAGTTTCTGTTGTACTTCGATTCCGTAGCTCGTCTGTTAAGTCAGATTACATACCGATTTGATTCGTACGTTTCAGTTTAGATTCAACAATAATTTTTAAAGACACATTCTTCAATAAAATATACCTTGTAGGTAAGATTTTCTAGAATATACGCAAATGTAGTTGCTAGCATAGTCGAAAGTGGTCTTACGCTAAAAGTAACATTTAAGATTTACATCTTAAAACCGGACGTTTTGCTATTGAAAAAAAACACTAATTCTCAATCATACTGAAAATATAGCAGCGCAGTGATTTGTCCAAGCGAATGAGATCATCTAGCTCAGCCATAAAGGTTGGCTGTTTTGTTGAAACATTTTGCAGGCCATAATTTTAGTCTAAAAGTGATCGAAAAGAGTGTTGAACAACAAGTAGTATATCACATATAGATCTAGTATCACCGTTTGGGGTTGAAAAGCTTTTTCTTAACATTATTCTATTTTATGTTTACAGAGAGCATTGAATGTGATGTATGTATACTTCAGCGGCTACGGTTTGTCTATTCTAGCCCTCATCATATCACTGTTGATCTTCACCTGTTTTAGGTAGGTAGTCGTTTGAGGGAAGATACCAGTTTACGCTGGACTCATATTTGCATTTTTTCGGTCAAAATCATTATGTAGGGAGGATACAAAATGCTATTATATTTGTTAAGAGATTTGTCGTGTACATGTATCATGTTATAATCAGACTTATAATACAAAAAATGTCGCGAGATTAATCTTATAATTCAGATCTTGATGAATCGGTGCTACTGTTTTGAGGCAACTATACCGTTCTGATTTTAGATATCATGTAGATTTCTATAAAATTGGATCTACATTTTTGTTTCATCTTATTGTTTGTATTTATTCACCTTTGAGTCGTCAGATTGGAATTGCTTCATTAACTACAAAACACGAGATCTCGATTGAGATATAGAATATAGCTATATCGCTAATGGCGTTTATGGGTATTTAGGAATCACCTTGTTAGTCTGTTTGTCCACTGCATAGTCAATATAACATCTATAGGGTCTTGCCTGATGTCATTGAAATCGACACGATGCAAGTCCTTGATATGTAGATGTCTATGAAGGAAGGAATGTTGACTTTGCAAAAGGTATGGCTCTTTAACACTAAGAATATTTGATGCTATGAAACATGACCCTATCAGTGCAACGCTTTGTTTGTCTTTTCTAGTTCCTTGAGAGTCGGCACAGGGAAACATCTTGATATGGAAATGCGCATGGAGTAAGTGTGTTTCGGTCTGTTGAGGTTCACAAGAATTATGATTTTTGATTCTTAGAGTTTATGATGATATATAACGAGACATTGATACGCATATGATGCATAAAACAGTCGTGTTTAGGTCTGTCAAGTTTGTAAACAGTTGTGACTCTTTGATAGTAATAATATTTGATCTATACGTAACATAAGACTAGCCAACACAACACCCCTGTGTCCTTAATCATCTCCTTAAAAGTGGACACACTATAATACTGTGATATGCAAATATTCATAGAGCAAGAATGTTTGAAATGTTTGATCTGTTTTCAAGAAATATGGTTCTTTGACTCTTAGTATAATTTATTCTGTTACCATGGATTTAAGATGTGAACATTTTTAAAAGTGACCTAAAATATATCTTTAATTGGTTTCTTTAGTCATTAACTACATTGTGTATAAATATTAAACTGATTGGTTGATTGGAGCTAAATGCCCCCATCAGCATAAACCAACCTGGCGACATTTTTGCGTTGCTGGAGATAACAATGATCTGTATATGCCAGTAGGTAGATAATGCTAACCACATACACCATCCGCCTCTGATGCCGCATAATAAGACATCTGCATTGTTCTCATCTTAAGATCTTTTAAGATCTGTACAGCCATACAAGGCTGTACACACATGCAGATTAATGGCATATTACTGTGAATTAACTCGTTAACTTGTTTGTTTTTTCTTATTTGTTTGTGGATAGTGTTCATTGTCACAGTGTAATGGATCCCAAAATTAATGTCTTTGATAACATCACTATAATTTCCATTATTTTTATAGTATTTTGATTTACCTCATTTGTTGCAATTCGTTCAGAGAAAAGTTATGATTAAACAGATATTGCATCGCTAGTCCTTTGCTTCGACTTTCAAACCTCAGGTTTTGTATAATTTTAGAAGCTGTCAAATACTTATTTTGGGTGGTACTTTTGGATTATGTGGTTACTGATATTTAGATTTCTTTCGGATTTCCTACTTAGTAGTTACATTTCGTAGCGCTAATGAAGAGATGGTTGTTGAAGTGCACTTCTACTGCATATTTATTCTTATTTGTCATGTTCTAGCAGAAATTGTGTACTACTGATTAGAGTAAATTAATAGCATTGCGCAGTCATGAAGTAAATTTAACAGACCATCAATTACTTTTTTAAATTGACATGTCCTTCTACGCTGTATAGGAAAACGTTCAAACGTTTTCCCGACAATCTGATTGCTGAATCGTAAAATAGGAAAAACTTTATCTGTTGTGTCAATTTGTGTACTAATAAGTAGTATCTATCAATGATGGCTCCATGAAATCATTATTTTTCTGACTGGTGGCTCACAATTGAAGTCTAACATAAATCAAATACTAAGGAAAAAATCTGAAAGGAATTTCAACTCGTCAAGGCTTACAATACATTATTATTTTGGATGTGATTATTAGATTGTTGTTATTATTATTATTATTATTTTTTTTTTTTGCCTTTGAATAATGATAAAATCTCAGTGAACTCTTGCTGCTATGCGCGGCTGTATCTAACTTGGAAATCTGTAGTCTGATCGTTTTGTTTGCGAACACCAACAGTGTCTTTTGATATTTCTGTGGATGTTTTCGAGACCAACGAATTTAGCGATTCGATGTTTCCATGTTAATTTTCAGATTGATAAACTCAGTTTGAGTTCATAAGTTTATTTTTCACTATACTGTAGAGGTAGCGCTAATTCAGAATTAATTTATTTGCACATATCTACATTTGTACAGAGACCTTCTCGTTGTTTTCACGTGGTGTTACGTAGACGCACATTGCCTTGTACTAAAAGAAACTGCAATTACAGGCTTATACGACAATATGTGTCAATTATGTCAAAATTTTCCCGTTATAAAAGATATTTCTAGATGAGATATATTTGATTAAAAGTTTTTAAAAGTTTTTTTTCTAAGATTTTACTACATGTTAAGTAGACCTTGCTGTTAATAAACTGAACCCATTCTCATAATTCTTTCTTGACATTATATGACGGAACAAAAGTCAGCTATAATCTTCTGCTATGCTTGATTATCCAAATTTTCCTCGTCCTGGTCCAAGTTGTTTTTATTAGAGTTTATAATAGAGTATAAGACCCTGAAAACGTCAATGAAAAACCTGGAAAAACTTTAAGTAGAACTCTATCTTAGTATAAAAAAAAACTAAAACAGAACAAACTTGGACACAAATTGACCAGCCAGTAATCGTATTCCATGTGGAAACTATCCTAACATAAAATGAAAGCTCCGACCACGTAGCATAATACGGCCGCAGACCCCTTTTAAACAAGTGTTAAGTTTTGTCAGATAAAACATGTTCCGTACGGTTTGAAATGTTTGGAAATTTCAGATTTCATGTAAATGATGAAATTATGTAAATCTGATGAAACAGGTTATAATGACCTAAATAATTTCTGAAATGTGGATGATTTAATGGGAATCAACTTCACAGATCGTTCATTTAAGGTCTTTTTTTTTTCTCTTTGTTAAAGAAACAACATTGCGTCAAAATCAGTTAAAAATACGAAATTCCTCTATTTTGCCAAAATTGCAATTTTAACCCTTTGACCCTTTATATCTCAAAACCCGTACGATTTAAGTAAAATCTGTTGACACAGTACTAAAAGGTCTTGCCACAGGGAATCCGATGAAAATCTACATCAAAATATGATAAAAAATATAAAAAATCCTTTTGACCCTTTTTTTGGAAAATAGTAAGAGCCAGAAACCCTACCAGAAACCTTAAACTGTATTGCAACATCAAAATCAATAAACAAAACTGCATCAAAATCGGTAATAAATAAAAAAAAAATCCCTATATTTAGCGAAAATTGAAATTTGGCCCCTTTGATCCCTTATATCTCGGAAGCAGTAAGATTTATATAAAATCCACTGACATGCTGCAGAAAGATCTTGTCACAAGGAATTCATTGAAGAAAGCTGCATCAAAATGTGATCAAAAATAAGAAATCCACGTAAAAAAATTAAAAAAAACCCTTTTGGCCCCCTTTTCACAAAACGGCAGGGGCCAGAACCCCCATTATCAAACGACCTGTATTTTGTGTCAAGAAACATTGTGTTCAAATATTGAAAGAATCGATCTTTGGGAACAAAAGTTAGAGCACGGAAACCAACTGTCTACAGACGACGACGACGACGACAGACCTATACCATAATACGTCCGCAAAAATTTGCGACCGCATAAAAACTTAAACAAGGATACGTGTGCATGCAATACAGCGGTACGCATTAAGGCTATGATCGCCATACAATAAATAAATAAATAATATGACCTCCGTTCAATAAATAAAAATTCGTACTGACAAAATTCTAGGGTTCTACTTTATAGGCAGAAT
Source organism: Lithophaga antillarum (assembly GCA_028566495.1). Lineage (NCBI taxonomy): Eukaryota > Metazoa > Mollusca > Bivalvia > Mytilida > Mytilidae > Lithophaga > Lithophaga antillarum. The sequence continues at coordinate 5,326 of JAOXYI010023030.1, forward strand.
AATCTGCCGTAAAGGTCCATTTCAACTGTTACTGTTGAACAGGATAAAGCTCGTTTCTAACATGTTTTGTTGAAATACTAAGTATTGCAACCTACAATTCCTCACGTTCTCGATCGTTTTCATTCCTACCTACTACAGTCTTAAGTAATGCATGAATTCGTATCGCCCCAAAGATATATCTAAAAAAGTAGGGATGGTACAATTATTTGTTCTACCTGATTCATTGCCCTTATGGTAGGGAGCTAAGAGGAATGAAAATAACCCAACCAATAAGATTCCACATTAGAATTATAAAAAAAAAAAAAAACATGGAGTATTTTGTCGGTCTGTCAGTCTATAAATAGATACCTAAAAAGCTGTTTAATGCACGTAATATGCTTAAATAACATATCGTTTAACTTGCTGTATGTAAATTCCTTCTGTACTTTGGCATATCAATAATGTATATCGCTTCCGGTTTGCATTAACCGATTCCAGTCTTCAATGGTCTGCATTGTTACAAGTACATGTACCTACATGAACATGTATGAACATTTGTATAAAAAGGTTTTACGGTTGTGTAAAGTGGTACGCTAAGATTAATTTTATAGTATCAGTTTTCCAAGATTGACTATTGCCTACTATTTTCATTCTATCTACATCTGTCGAGCTGAGTGGTATAAAACCTTGGGTAGGTGTCTGGGAATTTTAATACATGAAGTTGGTCGAACGGGAATCGAACCGACGACAGCGGTATGGACCTGCAAACTTAAATTACCTGGCAAACCAATGCCTCTTCAGAAAATTGCAATAAGATGGAATTGTATTGCTTTACTTGCGGCAATGAGCAGCAGAAAGAAATTAGTTTACCTTTTTTTTCAATTTGGCTTCAGGCTTAAACCATTTTCTGCGTACTTATTGATGTCTATAAGAATATTATATAATATCGAAATTCCTATCACACTATCAAGATCCGCAGAATTAATTCATCTTCCTGTGGGTATTTCATCTAAATGACTGTTTCGCTGTTTGGCTGCACCTATCGGTAAAACATCTGCTGTGTATCATGGATTTAATCTAGTCGTCAAATCAAAATTCAATTGACTGATTTATTGCTCGGATAATATTTTGACATATTAGTCTATATGATTTACTAAACATGCCGTTACCACTGCTTTTGAGCATAATTCTGCATTTAAAGTAGCTCAAAAAAAGTATATAAGTGAATCAGTTTACCATTATTGTTTTCCTTCATGCATAATTTCCGTTGAGAGAGAAGATGAAAAGAATCTACATAAAAATTGTATATTGATTTTTTTAGTACATTACAATAATTAGCATTTACTGTACTAATTAGCAGTTTTCTCAGTCTTGGCAGTAATATTTTGGAATAGTAAATGCTCAAGGCAAAATTATTATGTCGACTACTGAACGATACCGATATTAATTTGGTGCGCCATAAGTGTGTTTCGTCTATTTATATCTCGTCAGAGACAGCCGGGACAAAACCATTGGGAATAAAAAAAAAAAACAAAAACAAAAACAAAAACAAAATCTCCCCAAAAAACAAACAAACAAAAAACAAAAAAAACCCAGAAGTTGAAGAGCATTAAAGAACCAGGAATCCTGCGTATTAATCGTATCAAGATGAAATTGATTACGCCATTCAACAAGATCAAAGCAAGTGGGTGTGTTTTATGACTAAAATAGATAAACACAAGCTAGCGAATTTTAAGTATTTTGTAGACGTCATAATGTAATTATTCATCAATATTTAGTTTAAAAAAAAACAAGTGTATGTTGTACACTATTACTATACTACAACCTCCTGGACAGTATAATAATATGTTATGACTGCAAACTATCGTGAAATCACTCAGAGCTGTAGTTTTAGACATTGCGTTTGACATGTCTAATAGGCAAGAGAAAATGTATTACATGTATTACATATTGTTATGAATTCTATGTCCTGTGAAAGGCTATGTCTTTTTATTTGAAGTTAAGGGACTTTTTATTGCTTTCATACTTTTTGATGTTTTTGATGTTACACGCCTAAGTACAATATTGTTTGAACCATAAGAACCAAGCAGGCGGGCGCGTCAGGGAGTATTTCACAGGCAACATTGTGCAAACTCTGGTTAATAGCATACTTCGTTTCTGCTAAGTTTTTTTAATATGACGTCAAGTATAAAACGGCTTTTTGCGAGATTGGTACTGTTGAATGATTATCATGAAACTGGATACTGACACGACAAGCAGACTAATTCGGAGATAAAGACTCACATTTACGGGCATGTTGTGACGTGCTTTAATCCGTCTGTTGACGTAATTTATAATAGGATCTTTGGTGGTTTTTTTTTTATGACAATTTATGCGTTTATTATTATTTTTTTAATTTTATGATGATAATGTTCTGCATCAGATGATAGAAAAACACGATAAAAGCAATACAAAAATAGTTCATATCATACATCTCCAGTACGCACGTAACACCTTTTCCCGGTCTGAAGATATTATAATTTATACCAAGAAGTACTTGCTGACGTCACCGTCATCTTAAAATTTAAGACCGCTTAATGTTACCAAAAAAAACTTAATACAGCTTTCCTTGAGAAATCCAAGACCACATATACATATTTTTTCTTTCTTTTTTTTATTACTTTAAAAGCATAGACAGAACCTTTTATGACAATGGTTTAATTAATATTTTTCTTATAACTTTTCCTTTTAAAATTTTTCAGTAGTGGTGGTTGTCAAAGATCGGTGAGCTATCGTTTAAAATCTTCTTCCTTTTTCTTAAATAGGTTGAAATTATTTGCTTAATGAAATGAAATCTCCTGAATGATGGTTGATGAAGTACAAGTGTAATCTTTACATAGATCTCTGAAAATTTATTATAGCGATATAATATTTTAATTTGAATAAAAAAACTGAGGATAAAAAAAATAAAAATTTGAGAAAGGCAATAATATCTTTGGATTATACGACATGCGTACAGACATACACAGGACAGAAAACAAGAAAGGTCATATTCATAACGATTGAGTTAGCATGGTATTACACAACTCTAAGACGAAAAAACTTCCTATATAGAGATTGTGCAAACAGTTTTTAAGTGCATTAATATAATATTTCTGTAATCAGTTTTCTTTTATTTGTCTTTCTTGCAGACAGTTAAGATGTACCCGTGTTACGATACATATCCATTTGTTCATGTCTTACGTTCTAACGGGAGTAATATGGATAACGTATTATGCAACCAGTGTATTTAATCCTCAAATTCTGGTGGAAAATCCGGTTTGTGTAAAATGTAGTATTTATTAATTTCTTAATTATTGTCTTGTGCTAATTTGGAATAATTCATAAAATAGTTTGAAGCTATTTATTATTGATGATTAAGGTTTATAAGATAGAATGATATAATTTCTTAAGTGTTATATTTCTCTTATTATATATGTGTGTGTGTGTACATGTAGCGTAAAGAAAGCGCTTTGTTGTAAGTTCAGAATACAAGTAAGACATATGTTGTATGATATAATGATACGTGAAAAGGTATTTCAATAAGGCATATTGTTACAACAAACTTGAAAACGTCGTGATTAGCATAAGTCATGCCCAAAGAAGAGTAAAAAATACGTGCAATATGATATTGCACTCGCTTAGCCCCAGACGGTTATTCTGGAAAAATATCTGTTTAACATCATATAAATAAAATCCTTGTGAAAAGGTTGCATGTGAACTGATTAATTGAATTAAGCTTGTAGATACTTTTAACATTTTTTTCAGCTATATCGTGGCAACTAGCTGTATTGGTGAAGTTATCCGGGTATTCCGGAGATTGATTGATTGATTGTTGTTTAACGTTTATTGAGCAATATTCCAGCTGTACGCAGGACGAGAACAAGTTAATCAAAACTAATAATTAAACGAAGATGGGCAGACCATTGGTCGAAAATTTTTGACTCCCACAGGAAAAAGAGGATAGAGTGGGTAGGGTCTGGTAATTTAGCCTTGCAAGTAGCCACTAACGGACTACTCACAAAGAGCTTTGTTACAACGGTTCTTTAACGTACAGAATGTGGCATTCTCCCAACACGGGACCTCGGATTTTACGTTCCCATCCGACGGTCGTTGGTTGTGTATTTATGATCCCACACAACCGGAGGACATTCCGTTTAGGAGGGGTTTACTCCGCAAGGTGGAGAACCTGGGTCCTTTTTCTATACCCCGGGTACCCTCGGGTGCGTACTCCAAAAAAAAAATCCAGGACTTTCGACAATCAACTATTAATTTAATTTTTAATCACATAAGGTTGAAGTTGGCTGCAACTTCGTTTCTGCATCCGGCAAAATTAAGTCGCGAACTCAGAACCCTAGAACTGATAGGCAAGCGATCGTTATAGGTAGACAAGAGGAATTCCGTAAATTAGATCATTCTGAGGCCCACAGTTGTTGGTAGACAATTATAACAACAAAATGTATTTCATTTATCTAATTAACCGGTTTTGTTACCCTCACTAAGGAACCATCATAATTGGCATCACTTGCTTTTACTGTTCCATTACACGGCACATAAATACATTCAGTTTCTGCAACCTGCATGACTTGCATGCATTTTTGCCCGTTTCTTCTAATCAGGATCAAACCATACCGATATCAATTTGGCGCGAAAAAATTCGCGTTTTATCTATTTAAGTCTCGTCAGTGACGCTCGTGGCCAAAATTTTAGGAATATAAACAAAGCCAGAGGTTGAATAACACTGAAAAGCCAAAAGTCCAAAAAGCAAATGCAAATCCATCTAATTTACCTTTCCTCTGAGAGAGATAAACCTTAGTTTTAAAATACTTCTAAACGGATTTAAAATTAGGTCGTATTTGTCATAGGCACAATCTACATTGTTCAGGTAATGCAGCACCGTAATATAAGTTTGTTAGTCGCTTCTGTATTGCAATCACTATAAACGTGAACAAAATGCTTCAGTTCGATATTGGTTTATAAAAAATCACGAATACTTCTTTTGTAAAAAAATTCTTAAGTGTACTTGTTGTTCACTTAAAATATTTAATTTGCAAGGTATGTGCAGGTGCATATAGGATTAAGTTTAATGCACTTAAACATATGCAGAAGCATTTTTAGAACAATATTAATGATAATGTAAAATGTAATATAAATATCCTTTTAAGATGATTAAATATCTTTTCCTATGGGTTACTTTTTATTACTGCTCAATTATGATGGTATATGTACATATACATAAATGGACTCTTTGGGATGATCATAAGTGGCCCTCACTCATTAATATTCGTTTAAGATGAGCATTTACTTTGTTTCCACCAGTTGTGGTAATGTATTTTAATTTTTAAAGTTATAACATCTGTATAACATTATTTACATGAAACACCTGATTAACTTTATGTTAAATAACGTTTAACCAGTTGGCATAAAAAGCATTTCCTCCGTTATAAAATAATTACGTAATTTAGCCAGCAGCAGTGAGACATGTAATACATGTACTTGTATGCCAAAGAAGAACTGTGGTTGTAAACGAACACGATTCTGAATGACATAGGACAGGTAGATAAAGCGGAACAGTGCTTTGATTGCAGTTCTTCATTCTTAAGTCATTCGATTCTTACGTCTGGCTTATGAACGATAAAGAAAAGTCCTTTTGTAATCCGAACTATTTTAGAAATTAATTCTTTTTTTTTTTTTTTTTTTGTTTGGTGTTTTTTTGTTTTTTGTTGGTTTTTTTTTGTGTGTTTTTTCTGGAAAGAAAAACTGATGAAACAGACGTCAAATGTTTTAAGCAGTCATGTTAAATGATTAATAACAAGTGAGAAAGGGAATAAGTTGCACATTGGAAATTCAGATAATCAGCTGACTTAGACACGAGACAGATGATTAAATTAGTTCGTTTTTGTTACTACATGTATTTATTAGGCCGAAAATTGGTTACCGCACATCCGTGATTCTTGTGGTACAATCTCAGATATATTTATTATTGTTTGAGATGTTTTCGGAAAAGCTAGATGCACTAATGTAATAAGAAATCTAGGTTGAAATATTATCGCCTGGTAGTAAACGCAGGACATTTAAGCCGATTTGCCTAAGTTAAAGGACAGACATTGCAGTGGGGACGTGAGAGTACTATTTCAGGGTATTGCCTATAAAATTGAAGTGGATATTACAACATTTCGTTTATCTGTAAATTCTGACGGAAATCTTAACCAACAATGAGTCTGCATGTTATATTATATTTTAGCTAGAAACATAGACGAGAATTCAAATGTATTGGCATTCCGATTACTAAAGGCAAGAAAACGATTTTCCAACTTTAAACTAATACTTTCTGGTCTTATGACGCCTTTTGTTTCTTTAAAACAACTTCATTCCATTCACATCTAACATTAGTTTAGGTTGCCTTGCCCATGGAATTATGTTTTCGGTAGATTGCAGATAAATATGTTTCTTCCATTGACCAAAATTATTTCCACGCAATATTACGCATACTGAAGATAATAAAGTCAACACCCATCTTTAACGATAAAAATAATATAATGTACTGATATTTCAGTTATTATTTTCTTCAAGGATGTTCAAGTTAGAACATATAAATATGTTGTCAGTGATGATAAAACCAACATTTAGCAACAATAGTGAATGTTAATTAGGATAAATTATTTATTATTAAAAAGACATTTCGACATAAACATTAAGGGCAAACATATGCAAATTTTATGATTTTGAACAAAGTCAATTTATAACCTTATCGTCATAAATGTACCATTATAGGCCTATTTTAATTAGTTTATTTGACATGGAATCCATTAGTTAGTGCATATGTACATAGTGCACTTATCCCTACTCTGACTTAATTAAGTCCACTATCTATCTATAATATTTACTGGTTATAAATCACATCTCCTAGCCACCATTAAAGGTTGAAGACAGCGCACTGACGTCGTCACTTGCATGGGTGAAATAAGGTCTGTCAAATTACCACAATGTCATGAGCATCATACCATCACGTACGCATAAAGTGATGAATGCCCAGACGGTTGGGTTAGTTAATTTTTAGTTCGAATACGAGTAATACATTTTTGATAATCAGTTAGACTGATTAGATACAGTTTATTTCATTGATACTTTTTACGTATTCACGCGAAAATCGTACGTGGTTTCCGTTGCATGACGCTAGAATTTAGCGTTATGACGTCACTAGAATGAAAATATATTTGATTTTTCACTAGTGAAATTATTATCTTCACTTCACTATAAAATCACAATATCTACACTAACCTGCATTATAAATGATGCAAAATAGTCTATAATAATTTGTATATCTCGATTATTGACTGTGAATTATTGCATGCAATAGCTTAAGAGTTCACTAAACCAAAACGCTTATATGGATGTTTTACGTTAACTGGCACGTGCAGTGTATACAATTGTTCTAAGACAATTAATATGCATATGCGTATTCAATGATTGTGTGTTCATTTATACAGTTTATATGAACAGTGCTGTTTTTTCGTGCAATTTATCGTTAAATAAGATGAGTCATAGTTACATCTCAGGATTTTTATTTTCGTTACTATTTTGTAGCAATAAACACGTCAATAGACAAGAAAAAAAGATATTCACTGACAACATAGCTTTAAAATCTGTAAACTACGTCATTCGTATATCAATAAAGTGCTTTTCGTGTGAAAATCATCGACCGAAGCTCTTTTGAATCGCTTTTACATAACACATAGGAAAACAATTTTCTACATTGTTGTCTGAAATCCATCTCTACAAGTAAGAACAACGATAAGCCTTAGAATATCAGTAATATTTTTCACATTGTTTGACTAATTGACAGATCGTATTCGACTTTTGTTGCAGTGAAAAAAATATTTTTCTAACCACAATCATTCAGTTTGATTGTTTTAAAAATCTGAATTCATAAATATTAAATCGAATACCATTCTTAACAGAAATCTTAAAATGCTTTTAGTGTTTTTTTTAGACTTGGAATTATATGGGTACCTGTTAGCAACAGTTTAACTGTTTACTCTGGATTTAAAATTATATGCGGTCATTTCTTCCAACTGAATTGC
>JAOXYI010023141.1:0-13401 GCA_028566495.1 Lithophaga antillarum
ATCCTGCGAAGGATTAATTACTACCAAACTTTAGGGAAATGATAAATTTATGATCCTCATTTGGAATTATTGTTGATAAGCCCAACCGCCATCAAACATAGCCTCAACTGTTACTAAAAATGGAACATACGGGGGTTAAACACATCTGCTAAGGCTGCTTGGACCAATATAAACGTATGATACAAACTTCAGTGCGCACGACACGTTTTTCTGGAATAACCTTCATCAGGTACGCTCAAGACCAAAAATATTGGGAAGCCAAATTATACAAAACGTTTGGGAGCATGAAAACCAAAAAGGACATAAACAGAACAGCCAAAACAGTCTAAGGTGAACTTTGCCTGAGGGAGTTGTATCCTTAGTTTTAGTACTATTTCATAATTTATAAACGGAAAATGTTGCTGAAATGGTTCTGTGTTGGTGGTTTTCTTTCAAAAATTATGTTGGATAGCACCCCCATGATTATTGGTCTGAAAAATTTGTTCTTATTGAGTCAGTTATGCACAGAAGCCAGTTGAGCGATACAGGCTCCTTGGAGCCTCTAATTGTTCCAGACAATCCAGTTTACACTGTTTAGGTGGGAGCGGGGTATACCTTTGTGAGCATTGCCTCACAGTTCCCACTTGTTATAGTATACATGTGATTTGTCTATATTGGATATTTTATTTTTGAACTTGTATTCATTATTATTGTATTTTAAGCCAAATTTGTTATAGCAAGAAAGGCACTAAAATTAGCAAATAATCTGTATTTTATGATTTTGAATTTGTAACGTAGGTGTATCAAATAAAAAATTTCTTGCTGACTTCTTTTTTTTTTAAATAGAAATATGGAGTAGAAAATAAGAAAGTTTTGTTTAATATTGACTACATTGCTAGTTTGTCATATCGTTGACATTCCATGTCACTTTGAATAAAACGCATAGACGGTAGGAGGAATCTCAAGCTAAATGGTTTCTTTTTCCTCCAAATATTATTTCAGTGTTTAGTATCCTACATGTAGGCTGGTTGTGTCGACTGCGTAGTGTGATACATGTAGACAGACACAAAAAGAACTTTAACCGTCGGCGTAACATTGTCTTATGTCACTTCTAAAAAACAACAGATTTCAACCAAAATTGCAGGAACTCTCTCATATTGTCAATGACTTGAAACAATTACTAGCATAAAATAAAATCATGTTCTTTAAAATTTACGAAATCTCGAGACAAGAATATAAATAAATAATGTATAAATAGATACGGAAATTCTTAGATTATAATATACATTTCAATAATTTCCGATCACGAAGCAATGAAAAAAACAGGATATGAATTATTAGGTATTTTTAATGACATTTGAAATTTTCGGATAGTAAATAAGCCTTAAACTGATATAACTGAATGGAAATTTAATACGAGGTCTCTTTTAAAGAATCCCCAAAGTTGGACATTTTCAAAAACAGCTTGAAAAAATATTGTAACACTATATCACAACTACACTTTAATTATGGAAGGAGAAAAGAAAATATGTACCATTGCCATTAAGAAATGAAACTAGTAACTCAAATGTCCATTTATCAAATCAGTTTCTCTCTGACTATACTAGATGTCCAAATTGTAATGCTGTTTTTGAAGATAATTATAACTTTTCCCTGGTATGTCCACAGTATGATAGTCCAGATTAACATTGTTTAATTTTCTTTTGCCAATAGTGGGAGATATGGATAGATTACTGTTGATCTTCTTTTATCAGGAAATTCTACCTATTCATATGACTCGAACACTGAAACAGTAAAAATTGTCCAGAAAGTTATTAGTGGAGCTCATCGCTTTTTGTATTATAATTAAGTGTGACACCTTGGTTTTTCAGCCTTTCCACTTCCAGTTGTTAAAATAATCTTACATTATATATTTAGTATTATTATTTTTTATTTATTCATTTATTTTTTTTTAAATAATACCATTCCATCTATTTTTTTCAAGTTTCAAAACTCCTGAACCTATCGTGGTGTCATCGAAAAGCAGTTCAAACTAAAGTACTAGTTGTAACACACACACACACACACACACACACACACACACACACACACACATATATATATATATGCAAATTATCTACCGGTCTGTTTTTCGGTATAAAAATTGGTAATGTTAACCAAAATAATCAAAAGATCAGAAAATGATCGACAGAAAAAGTAATTCAAGGTTTCTGGGTAACGTAGAAGTACAGATAGAATGAGAAGTATACCGAAGTTCACAAGACAAAGCCATTATCAACAAAGGATTGAACATAAACACAAACGTGGAAGTAGAACACATACACAACACCAAAGATAAACAAGATAAAATCCTTTAGCTAATTATGTAAACAATGTCCAAAATAAAGGAAAATCGTAAGCTTGGTCAACGTTGGTTACAATATAATAAGGCAGTCAATTTTCCAAGGTTGACTTAGAACGCTTAGTGTGTAACAGTTTTCAAACTGCAAACCCTTTACTACTAGGCAGTTAATTCACAGTTTCCACATTAAACAAAAATGTCTCATGGTTTAATATGTACGATCACAGAAAGTAGCCGAGACTCTACTTAAATTAACAGATTTGTACCAAACATTTGAAAATTTTCCTCGTCGGAAGGTTATCGTTGGTTATTTTGGACTCATGAGTTAGAACTGACTTTGGTATAATCCTTTCCAAATTTACTTATACCAGAACAAATGACGGAGGAACTACAAATATCCGTAAAATATTAGATAAAGTTCGTTTAGATAGAATTATCAAAGATATTTCAAAAAGTCAGTCAGTGATACAAATCTCATTTAAATGTGTCATGAATATTAATAAACATAGTTCTCTTCATTTCTGGTTCTGACTGTGGACTTTAAATTACCCTTCTTTTCGCTCTCGTCATATGCTTCAAATCCTATTTACATTCTGTCCATTATAAATAATTAAGCGTACAGTCTGCTTGAATGATATCTTTTCAGGTTTCATAATTTAGTTCATTTCTATTCAGGTATGAGTATGTTACTCCACCAAATAATAACCAGAATACCTATGACTATGCCACTGGGTTAGTATTTCAGTTACTAAATACATTATTTTTGTCTGTTAGAACTTCAAGTAAAACACAATTCTTTTCATGTTCAATGATTTACAGGATATTAAAAAGGGAATATTATTATTGTATTCACCGATTTAAAAAGTGTCATTTTAACCCCATAATTCAAGAAGAGTTTAAGAAAAACATTGATAACACACATATCATTACAGACCTAAAATAAATTGTACCTGCACTTATATTTAGTAAACAGAGCTGGATAAATGTTTTACATTTCCATAATATATAATTATACCGGATGTGGATCGTTGCTTACCGAAATTGAAAGTATCTAATGTAAATTTTATATGTTCAATCTGCAGTTTGATCGTTTGTTTGAACTACTGAAGCTGATGAATCCGAAATAACATAAATTGAAAACTTTCGTTTTCTTTAAGTAAAAATCCACCCAAGGAAACCATATTTGTTAGAAAAATTAAATCCTATATGCAATAGAATTAAAGTTTAATTCAACCGGCATTGTTATTGGTTTTGGTATTAAATGAGTTGCCACGAATATATTTACCGCTCTTCTAAACACTTACAAAGGCAACAACGAATGTACCAATTGAGTTTTGCAGATTTTATTTGGAGAATCGATCTGTTAAATAAGGATTTAAGTCAACCTGCTGTGAAAAATGAGTGTTTTACGGTTGGTATTGTCCCAAAGGTTTTCTGATAACCATTCTGCTCAACATTTCTGATTATATAAATCACAACACTATTCGTTGAAAGTACTGACAATTTCATTATGTTAACACAAAAGTTTATGTCAAAGAACAAAGACTGTGCTGTACCTTTAATAGTGTCTATCATCACAAATAATTAATTCGTTTTAGTCTGTTAGGAAGTTTGTTTCTCTAAAACAAGAAAAAGTTAAATGACAAAACAACAAAATTTACTTTATGTAACGTTATTAACGATATTTAGAAGCAGCATAACTACTTATTCCATGAATTCCCATCCTATTTCTATTCCTTCAGAGTGACAAATTGAAGAAGTGTTTTTTTTCCTATAATGTGAAAATATGTTTATTATCCATATTATATTTCTGCCGTTTAGAGTCGAGCTATCAATAAGAACATCTGTATCAGACACTGCAGGTGAATTTTGTATTGTTTCAAATTTCAATTTTTCACATAAAACGCTTTGTTCTTTGACTCTCTCGATTATAACTAGGTAGATCTGGTCCCTTCTGTTTTCAGTTGACTCAAACTTCCATCAAGTTACAATTTATGTTCTCCAAACATTTCGCTTTATCAGTAGACGTTTTTACATGCGTTCATCACTTCTATCATTTCAGGGAAGATGTATCAACAAGAGAAACCATTAACACTGTTTATGACGCCGAGGGATATTTGAAACCTGTAGTTTATACAGATATAATTCATTGAAAATGAAGAACAGTCAAAAATAACTGAAACAATAACTCTACAGTCATCGACAGTTTTTGTAACATATTTGCGTCATTATAATACTTTTTATGACATTTTTATTTACAGGGTATAATTACAAAAATAATTCAAAATGAATTTTGGCTGAAAATGCTTCATGTACATACTAGATCTTAAAAATTTCCTGTTTGATATTTCTGATATCGTCAAATAATATGAATGTATTTTGATCATTTCTGCGCAAAGTAATTTTCGTATATTCTGTGCTGACACCTGATATTTTCATGTCTTTTTTTATGTACTGTGGTCTCAAATACGATTTCCCTTTAAATTTAACCATGGTCTCTTAAGCGTTATACGTAGACCATGATGAACCAGTTGTACGACTATTCAGTAGTGACCAAGATATATCCAATCATTAAGTCTCATTGCTATATCATGTTCAGTACAAACAAAATAGACCTAAGCAGAAAACAAGAAAGTTTGGACATACAGATAAGGGTAACACTTAATGCCCATTCCACATTCATGGGCAGGGCATGAAAATCTACTTGTTCCCTAATAAATTACCGTATAGATTTGTGTCCTTTACCAATGTAAATTTCTTAACGTGTCATCTTCCAGTTGTCGCTCTCTTTCCAACCCTCTGTAATTACAAGCAAATGCTAGTATTTGTTTTATAATAACATACAACAAGTAGTAAGGAAGCTCCAGGATATCTTTGCATCTAATTGATATATACCTACAAATGTACATGATTTACATTGTAACATACATTGTAATTATATTTTCTTGGGAGATCAAAGCCAATCTTAAATCTTAGTAGACCTATCCAATGTAGGAGAAAGCATTGCTAAATTATATGATAAAAAAAGATATTGACTGTAAAACTACTATTTTCAATTTATATAGTGAGAGCTAACGGTAATAACAGCTTTTGTTGCAAATATGGTACATTTAGCCATTGTGCTCATTTGTACTATGTGCAATAAAAGTATTATTTGCAATAATAGCCAAAAATCCGAGGTTCCCCGGTGCTTGTAATTGACAAATGTTAATGGTGTGGGTATAGTATGGACCGATTATCTACAACAAGCAACAAACGCTCAATTCGTTTTCATTTCCTCTAGCGAAGGAGTTCGAAAACTCTTAGATTTGATCCTTGTCTGTCTGTCTTCCTGTCCGATTGATTTTAACTAAACTATTAAATGGATTTAAACCAAATTTTGTGTACCAAAACATAGAGTTGAAGGACTGGAAGGTCAAACGTTATAATAATTAAGGAAATTGATCGACCGAGGAAAATTGAATTAGAATAGTCATCATGAGTTTCCGTTTGTGGATGATCAACGAATAATGTACTATTCACGACTTTTGCTCAGGAAAAGTTTATTTTTGCGAAAAATAGGGTTTCGCAACAGGCACTCCAATGAAAATGTATATTATTACATACTCAGTTGGAAGTATACCAAGCACTATTAACGTTGTGTTTTTATTCTTAAACATATAGTCAGTTGAGTGAATTATCGATTTTTTTTATCTATGTTAATGTGTTACCCCAGAAGGTCTGAAGATTGGTCCCTATACGAAACAAATGAACAATGCACTCATTTTGCTTCAAGTCGCGATCTATAGACTAACAACCTATTTGATCTGAATTTATCGTGTTTTGTTCAATGGAAATTTAATGCAACTACATGTATTTATTTGCAAAACCAGAAATAGACTTCCATTACACTCATTTTTGGCGTTTGTACATTCACATAGCTACTTGCATAAATTGTTGTAAATATAGCGAAATAAATCTGTAATAATAATTTCAAACGGCATGTTTATTATTGATTAAGTTGTAATAAAGTATTACTTTTTTATTTGGTTTTGATATTTTATTTGTTTCATTATTATTCTGCTCTTTATGTTATATCTTTTCGAGTTTTTGTTTTTGTTTTTTTTTTTGTTGTTTTTTTTTCAAATATAATATAGGCATTCTGTTTCAGTCTATATTCTAATTTCTAAATGTTTTTTTTCCCTTATATATGTACGTTTGCTCTCACGATTGTAATAAGATTTCTGTTAATTTATTGTATAAACTGGACGGATTCACTTATAAACTGAATAAAATATGAAGGCCTTTAATTGATCAGTGAGTGGACAGCTCAGTTTGCACACTGATAAGCTCAAAGAAATATTTGACCCTATACTTCCTTCTTTCTTTACAGTTTCTGTTTGTAAATTGCCACTCTTGTTCTTTTTCCTTGATGCTTCTTCTCTTATACCAGTTGTTTGTTTTCTTGTTTTGTTTGTCTGTCATGATTACTTGTAATCAATATCAAGACAACTGTTCTATGATTTTCTAGTCTGAGGTGATTTACATTCCTTGCGTACATACATATGTAAGTGTAAAAGAATAAATCGTTGTTAAATAAGACTGGAGATGGATGGAAGAATATATCAAGAATGCAAAATGAACACTGGTCGTTCATTAAGGCAGTGATGGACTTTTCGTATCGTTTCAAATCAGTTTGAACACAGAAGGAATGCTATGCAAACATACATGTACCTAATTTTCTTTAATGTAACAAATATGCATACATACTTTTACCATACTTGCAAATAAACAGGAAGTTGAAAAATATTACGAGTAATCTATTGCAAAACGCAAATGCAAATCTGTAAGGCTCACTTTTAAATATATGTTTACAAGAAAGAGTAACTGAGACTCTTTGTCAAGGAAAGTAAAAGAAGTTGTTGTCAGCTACTCATATTCCGTTTATTTCATACATATTATCCTTATGTCCTGCTCCTAGAAATTTAGAATTTAAGTTTTTTATGTCTGGCTATCGCACTTCAGTTAAATTCAGATAATATTTGTTAAAGGGTATCAACAAAACACAGACTTTATTTCAACAGATGTCTGTCTGAAAATTCATGTATTGTAGTACTTGAAAACCTGACTGGGATATCTCCCCGAACGAAAAAAGCAGTACAAAAGAAAAGCAAAGACTAGGCAATAATACGATTTAGCACAAAAAAGGTAAGATGACATTCTGCTCTTTGTGTGCTATACTAAATCTGAAATGTTACAAGAATCTCACCCGTTTACCCTAACCCTTTGTTGAAATATTTTTGGATTTCTATTCTTTTCAAGGGTATGCCATAAATTTGATTTTCACCGGGAACGTAGAGAACAGTTTTGAATGGTTAACTACTAAACTATTAACTGCAGATTTTCCATTATGAAGGTTTCTGATGTGTCAAATCGAGAAACATGAAGGGCATTTTGATACATCTTAATAGTGACTTTGTTAGTCTGTTACCAGACTTAACCTTATCAGTACATTGTGTTTTTCAATTTATTTCTGTAAGAAAGATACAATATCGTCTATTCTTAGAACAGAAAAACATTTCATCTGTGTTCATAAATTTTGAAACACTTCAGTAAACTCAGCTTTATGTATTGTGCTCATTTAGGCCTATAGCATATGTGTTCAATTAACCCTAATAAGCTGTTTTAGAATATTTTAATTTACAATCTCTCCTAAAATAAAGAACTGTGATTAATCTTATGATACAAGTCAAGTTGATATAAATATGAAAATAATATTTGAAATTACTATGATATAACAACATTCATTGAAAAAAGATAACAGGAACTACCAATAATGAAGCACATTCCACTGTCTTCTACTTCCCCCACAAAACAGCAAATGAACAGAGACAAAAAATGAAAGAAGCAGCAGAAAGACGAGATATCCTAACTTAATGCAGAAACTAAATAGTGATGAGGTTAAGCCAGTTATAATTAATATACATAAATAAATGAATAGATGAAAATAGAAATAGAAAGTAAACAATTGAAGTGGAATGTACCCAACAAGAAAAGTAGTCACTACGGATATATTTGTTGATCTTGTTTTATAATTTGGAGTATTAAGATATTAGTTTTTCAAAACAAATTTTCCGTCCAAGCCCACACATGCATACGTTTTCACAATCAAGCAGTTAAAATATCAAGATGTACATGGATAAACATTAATAAATGAGAAGCAGTGTAGCAGGTCGTCACTGACTCTACTATTCTTATCCATCATTAAACGTAGTCTGAATACAGAAGAGACACTGTGTCATATTCAAATACATTTCGTATCTCCGGATACGTTGGACAAAAAAGCAGACAAAATGGTCTGTTAGGGTCCAGGGAACGAAACGCTTGGAAATTTTATGACGTTTCAAGAATTTGATGGATTCTAACTAAATTATTTTCTATTTACAAATTCAAAGTTTAGATTTTCATTATATTAATGCACAATGTTTTTTCCGACCAAGTCCAAAACAGAAAGTTTATTTAACAAAATACCATAACCCCGTCCCCCCACCCACAAATCATCTGGACCCCTACATCAATTTGAAAACGAAAACAAACATAAGTTTAATTTTCAGACAGATAAAAATATAATGTATGGCTATGTGATAATAATACTTGAGAATACTAAAAACATGTAAAGCTCCTCTACAAATTATATCATTCATAGATAGATCTTCCACAAAGATATGAAGAGGTAAACTTGAAAGACAACTGTTCGTGGATTTTCTAGTCTCTAGAAGATTTACCTTCCTTACGTTCATACATATGTAAGTGTAAGAGAAAAATCACTGTTAAATAAGACAAGAGATGGAATGGCATAATATGTAAAGAATGCAGAATGAAAACTGGTCGGTCATTAAGACAATGAAACATTTTTCGTATCGTTCCAAATCAGCGTGAACACAGAAGGAATGCTATGCAAACATACCTACTTTTCTTTAATGTAACGAATTTGCATACCTAATTTTACCGTACTTGCGAATAAACATGAATTTGAAAAATACTAAAAGTAATCTATTGCAAAACGCAAATACAAATCTGTAAGGCTCGATTTCAAATGAATGTTTACAAGAAAAATTAACTGAGGCTGTTTGTCAAGGAAAGTAAAATCACTTCTTGTCAGCTACTCATATTTCGTTTATTTCATACATATTATCCTTATGTCCTGGTCCTAGAAATTTAGAATTTAGTTTTTTTGTTTTTTTTTATGTTGGGCTATCGCACTTCATTTAAATTTGGACAATATTTGTTAAATGAGATCAACAAACACAGACTTTATTCAATAGATATGTGTTTGAAAATGCAGTATTGTAGTCCTTGCAAACCTGGCTGGGATATCCCCCAAACGAAAAGAGCAGTACAAAGGAATAGCAAGGATTAGGTATAAAAAGGTAAGATGACATTCTGCTCTTTGTGTACTATACCAAATCCGAAATTTTACCGGAATTTCACACCTTCACCCCAACCCTTTGTCGAAATATTTTTGGATTTCTATTCTTTTCAAGGGTATGTCATAAACCTGATTTGCACTGGGAATGTAGAGAATACTAAAAACATGTAAAGCTTACTACAAATTATATCATACATAGATAGATCTTCCACAAAGATGTGAAGAGGTAAACTTGTAATTCTTTGTAAGAGGAACTTCCTGATTGATCTTTTCCGACAGCTGAAGTATACATTAGAAAAATACAGCACTGTTCTCTTTTAAAATATTTTGAGCGTAAGTCTTCTTGTGAATCAGTTTAAACATCAACAATAAACTAGGAGAATAATATATATAGAGAAAGTATAAATTTGAATTCTTGTCCTTCTTACAGGTACTAACGATGGCCAACACGATTACTGCTTCGTGCTTGGTCTTCGGAGCACGTGATTTCTCTCATATTTTCGAGGGAATTTCTGTATTATATTTTTGATGTTGTTTATGTTCCTCTCTTTTTTTGTACTTGTTTTTAACAAATATATCAAAAGGACCATAGAAGAAGGGATCAAACACAAAACCAAAGGCTGAAGCAAAACACATACACAACACTGAAAATTAAAGCTAGGACAATACGAACTCCCATGAAAACCGGACATCAGGTGGTTCGGAAGTTTACGCATATCCTGCGCCACATGTGGCACCCGTCATATTGTTTAAATACGAACTCCCGAAACACGTATGTGTGTACACAAACTAGTAACAAGTCGTAAATCGGGTAAGGAGAACGGGAAATAACACGATAGTAGGAATATGTCCGTAACCATCTGTGATACGGACACTCCATAGTGGTAAACTAACTCGAGATGGCGACCGTAAAATTTCCAAAGTGATGACATTAATTTGGGCTTGATGTAGTCTTGCTTGTGTATAGAATTAAGTTATTAAAATTATATTTATTAGGACCTTAAGGGAAAGTCAAGAAATCTGTTATTGTAAGATCCGTGAATAATTCCTACTGTTAGTTTATTTTTTAAGTTATTCATTTATTTATTTATTTTACTAATGATTCGCTCTTCATTAAAAAATGGTACTTGAAAGTATCCCATCAGTTTAAAAAATACTGAAATATTGTCGACTGATAATCTAGCCGTGTTTTGCATGCTGTTTGCTTCGGATAAAGACGGATATTGAAACATCAGCTGAACGGAATTACGTACTATTCAAGTTGGAGATTTTATCTGGTTTCAACTACCTTTCTATAACCAAACCAATATAAACCGATGCACCAGGTCTCACTGCCAGAATTTTTCTGTAGGGAGTTGGTGTTGTACTAATTAAATGTTTCATTACTTTTTCTTATTTCTTAGCTACATTAAGAATTGAAATGAAAGTATGTTATGACAGATTTATAGCTACTCTGATCATCGTATTAATTTTTGTTTGAAATGCCTGCAGTTCTCGATCATTAAGTAGGAAAACAAGTTTGAACCTTAATGACAAACATGTCTAAGATTGAATTATTCAAATTGAACGTTGCTCGTCAAATATTTATATCAATTTGACATTGTTAGTAATTATGCTTTGAAATAAATAAAGTAGTCATTTCCTTCCCTCATTACAAAAAACCAAAACTTTCCTGCTTACTGATATTATTTTATGATGGGTTTAATTAAAAATAACATGTAGGAATACGCAACGAAGTCTGTGTTTTAGTAGACGTTATAAAAAGATACATTTTAAAAAAAATCATAGTTAAGATGATCAAGAATAGAATAAATCTGGCACAAAATCATACAGCAAAATGACAATAAAATAAATAAGAATAACATAATTTTCAAGTTTTTCGGGTGTTTCGAATATATGAATAATACCACCTGCTGATACGCATGCAGGTACGCATCATAATATCCTTTTCGCCTATGCCGCAACGGGTAACTGGACAATTTATGACTTTATCTGCAGGCAACTATGACTCATTCAGCTCTTATAGGTCTTCCAATGTATGTCTAAAATCATTAATCGTTTCTAGCGAAGGCTTATATCTAGGTGATACGTCAAAAAGTAGTACTGTCAAAATTAATAAAATTATTGAAGGTCCTCTTCTTGGTAATAGGATCTAAGAGATTAAACTAAAATTACAACCGAGATGAAAAGTCGATGTCAATAGAAACCTGAAAGCAAAAGAATGCGAAAATAAGTACAGTTTTTGGTGACACAAACTGAAACACTAAATTATTATTTAAAGCACTTACTCCAGCGGAGTAAGCAATTAACAGGCAAAACTAACTTTATTTGGTATATTTTTTTTCTTTTTTGTTTTGCGTAAAAGAGATTTTAAACATATTAAAATGCACTTGAAAATTTCTGATAAAATTGGCTGTCAAAACTATCATTTAGCTTTTAGCGAAAGGCGAAAAATCAAACTAAATAACGCGTATCCTGTGCTGATAGATAAGGCTTATGGTATATATATGCTCGGTTGGTGTCTATGTCCAGTATATTACAAAACGTAAAATCACTGTCTTATAATGAATTTTCTAGGTGTATTTTGAATTTATTAATTCTGCGCAAAACATAACCAAACTGTTTAAAATCTAATCTGATTAAATTATTTCACTAACTTAAATGGCTACATGTACGCCAAGTAGGAAGTTGAACTAACATTGTATTACATAAGAAGTTGTTTCCTCACATGTTCAGTACACAAATATGTAGTATATTATTTACAGTTACAATTGGTGTAATGATTTTGTTTGTCTTCATATTCATGCTTGTTTATCCGTATGGTGAGTTTGAATTGTTTACTTAATTCTTTATACATATAAATTATACATGTACTAAAACTATGGGATCAGGATTAGTAAATAGTCGATTATTTATATATTTGTTTCCTTATTTTGTACTTCGTCAATACTTTGTATTGTTTAGGTCAGAATACGTATTTTGGGAGTTCGTATTGTCGTAGTTTTTCGGTGTTGTGTCTGTGTTTTGCTTCCATGTTTGTGTTTGTGTTTGATGCTCTGTTGGTAATATTTTTGTGTGGTCCTCTGGATGTAAGATTTTTGAACTTCGGTAATGTTCTTTTTCTATTGTGGATGTTCCATTACGTCCCTGGGTTACTGGCGACGGTCATCATTAATGTAACTTTACTGACGTCTGAAATGTTAAACTTAATAAATGAAACAATAACGTAAATTCACTGTAGTGATAGCAAAGACTGACGACAATAAAATGATTCTGTGTGTGAAATATGCATTTAAAACAATGGTAACAGTAGTCTAGTAAACTGATATAAACCTGTAGCTACAAGTACAATCTAAAATCAACGGAAAGTTCGAATCGTAGAGGTACCTTTCTGCGAGAAGTAAGACAACCATGGAATTTAGTACTAATCTTCTTAAGAACAAATAGTCTTTGAAGCTGTATGATAAGAAAGCTGTTGGGAGATACAAAGGAATACGCAATCTGGTTAACAGTGATTTACTTAAAAATAAAGTTAATGTTCAAATAATAGAGTTACAATGCAGATATGGATTAAATAATTCTTTATCATACGTATCAGAGCTGCACAAAATCTAACAATAAATACAACGAAGACGAGATCATTAGAATGTTAGATTTTTTGATCGATAACATA
>JAOXYI010023358.1:0-13399 GCA_028566495.1 Lithophaga antillarum
GTACAAATTATGTTTTGATAGATGTTTTGGATTTCCAGAAGAAAGGTTGCTAAGAGCATGGACGATTATTGGCTCCAGACAGCAAAAATGTCGCGCAGTGAAACAATAACGCAGACCCTGAATCAAAATATTCAAGAAGAGGAAGAACAATCCAGAAAATACCACGAATTGCTCACGAAGGAAGTAGTTGCAAGAACTATGTTAAAACTGGTAGTTGGATAAAACATTATAACATATAATATTGTCCTGACATATCTGAAAACCGTCCATTTAAAGATACTTATAAGATAACCGCTATCGTCCCACCGAAAATAATTATATCCTTTATAACCAAATTAAGGTTCATTTTATCGCTCCGTCAATCTGCTTGACTTGACTTCCTATGCAATATTGTCTATATTATCAGATAGCTCCTATAAGTTTTATCCAGTTTCTAATTTTCCCATATTTAAGAAAGATCGTATAATTTTTTGTCCAGTTAAACTTATTTTTTCATGAAAGGACTATTAACTAAACGGAGAATGATATACGATTTCTTCTGCCAAATTACAGTACTAACGCCTATTGTTCATACTTGCTCGAACTGACATACAAGAGTAGGAATAACAATTATCCACATTTCTGCCCATCGACATTGAGACTGTACCATGCTTTAGCACTTTTACACAACCTGAGGCGAAGTATAGTGTCGCTATCAGGTGATAGAATCTCAATGTCTATGGGTCGAAACGTATATAACGATCTCATTCCAGGCTTTTTCATAACGAAAAACAAGTCCCCTAAAAAGTAACACCAATTACGCTAGATAGTTAGTCTGGACATCCATTTTATGTTTCCAGATTGAGGATACTTCCTTTTGTACAAACCGCATATTAACAAAACACAGTAACGTCTTATAATTCAATAACTGATTTATTTTTTTCAAGAAACGTCAACATTGTAGTTCGTAACGGTAGAAGTCTCAAGGCTTAACAACGTCAATTACGTCCTGTTTAAAAACAGTTGGAAACCTGTTAAGTTTTTGACACACAATTTGCTTAAAATATAAAAATGTGCAAAAGCTGCGTTTTTGTCAGTACTACGGCATTTATTTCATTTTTAGCATGAACGCAGCGTAATGGACGAAATTAGAGCTGGGCTGGTGAAAAGAATAAAGAGCGGAATTTCTACAATTAAACATGTCTTAAAAGCGGAAACAAACCAAAGGTAAGTGTTTAGCAAGCATTATGTAAAGTGTGTAAATATTCATGATTTTGTTTATCGTCAAACGCAATGATTAAATCCTTAGTTATTTATTTCCAAGATAAAACTGAAGTAAAAAATGATTTCTTATTCAGTTCCTTTGCATATAATTGAAAAACGATTGTCAAACCACCTTTCAATTGGACGGGAAGTCTTCTAATGTATAAAATTTTCCGGATTTGGAAGGCTAGATATATTTTTTATCATCTCTTTTGCAGATCCCGTAAGTTGTTCAGACATTTAGAATATCAATGTAGAATATGACGGTATGCTAGCTGCTACATCTATTGCTTACAATATCGGTTCTCTATACTGCAGGTCATGGCAATCCATGTATTTAGACTATATTATTTCTTATCTTTTTTTACAGATCTCGTGATTTATTAAAAGATCTGCAGAACGTAGAATATGTCAGTAGGCTGGCTGCTACATCTGTTACAGATAAATTAAGCTCAAGATATGAATACAGTATGCCACAGGTGATTATATGCATTTTACTGCCTTAATATAAAACATGATGGGTGCTGCATGCTAAGCAGGAAATGGTTACCGTTTCGGAGCACCTCTTTCACTCTCGATATTTATGTGAGTTTGTGTTGTGTTTTTTAGTATTCAGTGTTGTTTATGTTTCTCTTTTTTTTGTTCTTGTCTAATTGTATCAACATGGCTTATGAATGCTGCTTTTGCAATCTTCTGTGTCTATCTTCTCCTTAAAACTTTATTTGTTTTCTTCTATACTATTAATGCAGTTTATATGTCCTTTTTGCGTGTTCAGTATTTTTGTCAGCTTCTTTTCCTTAATTTAGTTAGCTTATTCGAAGGATGTAAAGACATTAGTTAAAACAATGGACGTTGCAATCTCGTTGAATATGAATATGGCTTTCCATTATTCAAATTTGTTTTTTGCGCATACGAATGTCTTTGTTTCTGTTTTGTAAATTTTGTGATTGATTACGCAGCGTAAACCGGTTCAAAAACATTTTTAACACCTACCTTTTTGTAGGAATTCCACTCACAGAATGGTTTTTACGTCAGACTACCAGATGTTCATATGACACAGTACAAAATCCCTGAACAAAATGGAGAAGCGGAAGAGGATAATGAAGTCAAAAGCATGAACAACAATAGTAAGGACTTATTTAATGGCTGTGTGTAAATATTTTATTTAAAACAAGTAATTCTTCGGTTTTGAACAAACTCCTATTTCTCACCCCTTACCCAAAATACGGTGAAAAGAAAAACAAAAGACACTAGATACCGAGACGTCCTCTCTAGAGAAGTACCTGTGTAGTGTGAACAAATCTACTACTCAAAGGAATTCGCTTTTTGTGCAATGAATTAATATTTGTATCTTGTGATTATGTATTGTAAAAATGCGTACCAGATCATCCTACAATAAGCGCAAATTGATATAAGATTAAGTAAAGGAAAACTGTAAGAAAGGGGTTGGCGTTTTGGTTGGTTATTCGGGTTGTCGTTAATTTTAGCAATTTTTCAGCTATATTGTGACTACCAGATCCACTGGGATAGGAAAGCCCGGGCATCTATCCCACTGAACTAGTGAAACATCCGACCGCGGGTAGGTGTCTGGAAATCCTAGCACATGAAGCGGCACGAGCAGGACTCGAACCCACGACAGCGGTGTAAGACTAGTGGTTATGAGTTAACGACCTTAACCCACTCGGCCACCCATGCCCACTGTTACCATTTCGGTAAACATTACAATATTATAGAGAAGTCAAATTCTGGTACTGAAAATACGTAGTAACGCAGATAATTAGTAATCAAAAGTTTATCAGTAGGTAATATTTTAGAATTATGCACTTTGTTATGTAGTTTTAAAGTTGTAGTGTGTAACACGTGAAAAGTAGAACGCCTTAAATTGTCAAGGATATAATTTTCCGCGTTTAATTTTCGAATCTAATAAAATGCGAAAATTTTCTAAAAAGAAGACTTGTATCAAATAGGAATGTTTGTCTCTTTACAATCACCGAAATCCTAAAATATTCTCGTCAAGTGTTGTTTTTTTTTCTATTTGCAGACAATACGCATCATAAAAAAGCATGTACTAGTAATTTCACTAATAGCAGTTATCTGCAAACAAGTAACTTCATAGAAAATTCACCTGGCTGCTTCATCAAAGTAATGCAAGGCAAGTAATACTAGTAGCTCGTTAAAAATTGTTCAAACTCAACATGTATACAAATGTATTTACAAAGACTACCTGGTTAAAGTTTCTTGTGATGATATAGCTGACAAATTACAGTGTGTGTGCGATTTTTCAGTTGTCCTGTAAGAAGTTTTTAAGTATGCTTAACACACACACACACACACACACACACACACACACACACACACACACACACAGAGTAAGTGTATATACATGTATATGACTCCCACATCCTAAATTATCTTTTGCTACAGCTTCCCAATACATTTGTATTTCAGCTTAGTACAAAGCACTGGAATAATACTGTAGAATATTGCAATTCATAGGTTTTCTTAATTCAGTGAACAGAAGGTACATAAACTGAGTTAGCTATATGAAACTCTAGTATGTCATGAATGGAACACAAACACAAATTGAAACTTTAAAGATAACGGTTTACAGCAGTTCATTAAAAATAATGACTTTCAAAACACGATAACAAAAACACTTAAACCGTAAGAAAATTCATCCAAGTAGTTACATCATAATTTCAAATACGAAATTTTCTTTATAGTTTTTCATTCAAGTTCCTTTTCAAGCTTTTTGGTCTTTATAGTATAATAATAATGTTTTATATTTCAGGAATGAAAATAAAACAGAAGAGTTCCGCAACAGATGTCGCTTTTGCTGGTTCAAAGCAAAATCATGGCATCCGAATCTAATGGGTTTTTTCCAGAAAAAATATTAATTTGATGTAGCAAAATCAATTGGACACATTTACCTCAATAATGATAGTAATTTTTCTCATACGACAATAGATAAATAAATAATAAATATACTTCAATCATGTTTTTACATTTATCCTGATGAGAGAGAAATTACATTATAATATTTGTATGTAAATCATAGATGAATTATTAATAAAACCTTTATTTAACGAAATATTATTGTTTTGATATGCCTGTCTTGATGGAACGTATATTAGTACGACATTGTATGTCTTGCATTACTGTTTGTAATCACATCTATTTCCTTTGCTTCTTCAAATCAAGATAAAAGCTGTAAGAACATCTAGAGGAACGTGCATATTGTTCGTTATTACAGTCGGATATTGTCACAGGAACTACTGTCTTTTCTGCTTTTTTATATAATTGTTTCTTCATATTACTCCTTCTACAGTTTTCTTATTGCCCCGTACTAGAAATATTTTCTGTTCTGGGAATTTTATTTCTTACTCAAAAGCGTTATTCTCAACCAATGAAAACAATTTTATGTTGTCAAGGAAGTTGAGTAAATTCTAAGAGTAAAGACCTTCTATCACGAATCAGGGAATTTATAATTCCCTGCTCGAATTCAAAACAATTTAAAAACTACAATGGAAAATTACATCCAGTGAGTATAGGATGAAAAATGAAGGCAGGTATATATATGTTCATTTAACAGCCCAGAAATCGAAGTGTAGTTTTGAAATCCCGAGGCCGTAAATGAACAACACATATGTCCGAATCATAGCCCAGACGAGACATGTTGACGGAGCATCTACGTTATCGTATCTATGTGGTATATAATACTTCCACCAAACTGAAAAAAATTAGTCCGTCAGAAAGTGTCCTACATGTTGGTGTTACGGAAACAAAGCTACAGTGGTTATTTCAAAAGAAATATTGTACGGTTTATCACATAATCTTACTTCGGAATAATCTTTTTTTAAAATTTTCGCTGTACTGCTGCAGTGAATTTGCGAAGTTTTATGTCGATCCCAGTAGTGGGAAAATAATTCTACCGGCAATGTGATTGGCTGTTCATTCGTGACGTTTTTGCTTATATTTGATAGAGGCGGGATTTACCTACAATTTGAGAGATATCGAATTTTAATAATAAAAAATGCCTATGAATGAAATTTGACAATAAAAGGAAGTTTTCGGACACTACATGTTAACTGTAGTGTACTTAACCTTAGCACTTTCTTGAAGAAATTCCAATCACATAATGGTTTTTATGTTAGACGACCAGATGTTCAGATGGCAAAGTTCAAAATAACACTGCAGAAAAATTAAAAGCTGAAGAGAATAACGAAATCAAATGCATGAAGAAATATAGTGCCGATTCTTCAAAGAAGACTCAGAGGTCGCCCCACCAACTGGGATTTGACCTTGACCTTTTTAAAGTTACAGAGTAACATAATCATTTGGGATGATTCCAGTTTTTCTATCAAACGTCGTTTTTGTTCAGTAAATGATTTAATTTATAAATGCTACCTTATATGATGAGTGTGGTCGCCAGTGGGTGCCTAACTTTAGAAGAAAGACATTTTTTTTTATTTTTCATAGTAAGATCTTCTACAAAATTGCTCTCTCAACAGTGGTTAACGTTTTGCCCCAACCCCCAAGGTAGCCACACCCATCAACAGAGGTCAACTTCCAAACGTGTGAAACAGTCAATATTCTGGATGTAGAAAAATTCAAATATGCTGCATAGTACATTAAAAGATATTTAAGGGGTCAAAAATTAGGACGTGGCCTTTCATTTTTTTATTCAGCTCTCTATATCTTATGGTTTTTGAGAAGTAACAGTTAAATGCTACGGTTACACATTTTAGATGAAATAACTCCTATAAGAAGTGACTGAATCTGAATAAAAAATCAGGAGCACAATATTCCACCACCCTTCACATTTTGGACGAGGGCTCATTTTACTATGTCTTACAGTTTCAGAGAAGAAGGGTGCACAAGTTAAGGTTAAATAATAGGAAGTGACCTTGACCTTGCGACTTTTATTAAGGTCTCGGGTCATGAGGTATAATTATGACGACCCCAAGTCTCTAAGTTGTACGGTTTTCGAGTTCTAGGCTTATAATATTTTGTTCGGATATATAATGGGAGATAACTCCCACAAGAAAACATTGTATCCCTTCGACCCAAAATACCAAAGTTGCAGTATACAACCCCAAGCATTTTAGACTAAGTTTCATTCTAGTATATAGAATGACTTAAGAGTAGTAGCACATAAATTGTTTTTAGTGTTTGTGAATATAACTCTGTAACCGAAAAAGATTTGGTCTGTCAGGGTTAACACCAAAAAGATTTTAGGACACTGATATAACATATAAAGCATTATTATTATAAGTTGCAAACTCTTCTTACATCTCAAAAAGTGGCAGTACCAAAATAATAAAAGGAATACAATAAGGTTTGCCACTACAAGTGGAAAGACATTATAACAATAAGGTATTGTCTTTTGATTCTTATGTGAAAAATAACTTTAAAACAAGGTTGATTAATTGTATGTTTTCCTCCTATTCATATAACAATAAGCAAACTGATATTTGATGAAGTACAGAAAAACTGTCAGAAAGTTGTTGACATTTTGGTGAGATGGTTTAGAGTTAATAAGTTCCCCGATACAGACAATACGTATTCACTCAAAGATTTAGTTATTATATGCACATCATTTTAGATATCAGAAGTTACAAGTATGGATTTTGTTGTGGTTTTTTATTTGAAATTGTAATGTGTAAAAAGTAAAAGTTATACCTCCATCAAATGTCATGGAATATACTTTTTCTACGTATTCCTTTCGGACGATAAAAATACAGCGATTGAAGGTTCAAAAGAAAAGAAAAAAATACAAAAATATGATTGTCTTTTTTCTAATGGTTTTTAGAATAACGGAATCTACCGAAGACTTCTCTTTAAGCATTATTTCTAGTGTTGTTTTTCTTTTTGCAAACAATACATGACAAAAATACTTTGTAATTTACTTGTAATTATATAAATAACAGTTTATATCCCCATCCCCAGAAAAAAAGAGATACAGAACTCAGCTGGATGCGTCATAAAACCAATATAAGGCTGGTACCTTATATGAGTAAAACAGAAAGGACCAAATAGAGAAAACATTGCGAAAGAAGAGGAAAAGGATATAGAAAAAGATGACTTAAGAAAGAATGTGATCGGGAAGTATTAATGCGTTTAGTTCGTTTGATACGCAGTTGAAAATTTTGCAAGTTTAATCCATCAGATAAGGCATCATCACCCAGAAGCATAGTTTCAATTTTTCAATTCGTTAAAATCTAAACTGTTATCTGAGTAATCTCTTCATTATTTCTTCGTAAAACGACACTCTAAGAAATAGCTTTTAAGTTGACATGCCAGTCAGCAGTTCAAACATACTGGACAATTACAAATATCCAACAGATCTTGATTATTATATTTCATCAAATTATATGTATGACTGATATGTCCCAAATATCTTTTGCTACAGCTTCTAATTGCTTTAGCCTAGTCCATAGTGTTGACATAATAAAATTCTTAGGTCTTTGCTGAATTCGATATACAAAAAGCTTAAGAAGAAATTGAGGCTTTCTTCAGTGACCTTAATAAAGCTGTAAGAAATTCCACAAGGTCATGAACGGAAAACTAAAAATTGTGAATACATTGCATTCGGCTTTAGAATAGACTGAAAGCGGTTCACTGAAAACAAGACTTTTGAAACGTGACAAAAAAAAATCACCGAACAGTAAGGGCACCCATCATAGCACTTACACAGTTCATTTCAAGTACGAATACTCCTGTAATTTTTCTATACAAGTTTCTTTTCCAAGCTTATTTTTTGTAAGGTTATAGAATAATTATTAGAATTAGAATACTAGAAATGACAATAAAACAGAAAATTTCCACAGAGTCGACCAATATAACTTTTTAAAATACAGCTAAACTATGGCATCTCATTCGAAAATGGAAAGAAAATCACAGAAAAGAAGTAATTACAGATTTATTATAAATTAATTACTTCATTTTATAAAATAACGCAATCATCATTCTTATTTAATATATAGCCACATCTTATGAAGAATAAGGGATAAAAACTGAAAAAACCCTCTGCATTGCTGTCTTCTCCTTTTTAATGTAGTGACAGCTATAATTACAACCGCTGTCTGAATGATCTTATTTCGGACAATTTTAACATTTAGAACTTTTTCACGATCCTGACTGGATTACAGTTATGCATTTAAGGATGTTAATTTAATGGGATTTTATGCAAGGGGCTGCAAAAATGGATCATCACATAATATGTGAAAATCTGTGCACTACGGAAGTAACTGCGATACAATACCTTTCTTTGTAATATGTTTCTTATATCGTTGCCGGCAATAAATATGGATCAGACTTCTTTCACTGTCTCATCGGATCTAGTCAAACGCCGTCATTAACTACTATGTATATAATAACCTCAGAATTTTAGAACACTTCAACTAAAGTGTTTTATAGTGATGTCAGTTTGAACATTACTAAAAGCGGAGTTCCCAATACTTCATAACTATACCAAACAAAGGAAAAAACTTGTATTCTTGCATACGGGATTATTAAGGGTACACAAAAATCGTACCGAGAATAATAGAACTTTTTATGATGTGGGGATTAAAAAGTATGAATATATCCGTAAATGCTGGTAAAAACTTTTGCCTTACGTTTTATTGTTATCACCAGGTACTGACACCTTTCGCTGGTATTGTCGTCTAATGTTTGGACTATGATTTTTTTAAATCATTCATCGGTATGTTACAACTCTATTTGCTATAGCAACGCTATCTGCAATAATATTGCAAATAGCGTACGCTAATTGCAATAAAGCAAATTGTTGCAGAGAGGCCATCTTTAGTTAATATAAGCACGACAAAACGAGTGTCCAATGCCGTTTAAACCAACTTATTTTCGCGTTACGTATGCTCGCGGCACAAACAAAATTTCGAAAGTTTAACTCCACGAATGGGGCAGACTCACATACATATAGCAGACAAAAGAAAATATTATTTAGCATATCAGTGGTAGACCAGGTATTGTTGATACGTTTATTTCGGACAAAAATGTTAGTGGAATACTATGCATGTTTCTTTGATCTATTTCAGTAGAAAGACAAGCGGTCAAAATAAAATGGTTTGGTTCGATATAAACCAACACCCACTGTTTGTGCTGGTTTCAAGTCATAATATACAGACTTACATTAATTATTTTTTTCTTTTTGTTTGTTTTGTTAAATGACACTCTAAATGCAACAACTTAACTGTGATTTAGATTAAAAATAAACGTTTCGGTTAAAGAAGATATTGCACATAGCGGACTATTGTTATATCTTGTTCTATGCATATATACACTCACAACGCTATTTGCACTATTATTGCAAATAGCTTATGCTATGTGCAATAATTATTGCAAATAACGTCATTGTTGCAAATAGCGTTAAAAGAATTAACGCTATCTAAAATAATTATTCCAGATAGCGTACGCTATTTGCAATATTATTGCAGATAGCGTTGTTATTGCAGATGGAGTTGTAACATCGGTATTCTTCTGTCGTCTTTGTTTTTACAAATTTATTTTTAAAGATCTGATACAGGATATGTTCTAATTTTTATATATTTTGAATGTTTTTTCTGTTTTATTGTATATAATTACCAGCACATGACTAGTATTGTTTCCATCGTGAATGTCAGTACTACAACCAAATTTCCTTTACCGTTTGATCTCTAGACGTGAAATACTTCGTCACTTGTGAGGTATTTCTAACTCGAGGAGGCGGGATCGGCGGTCGTAAATATCATAACAACTCTTTATTCATCACCTAGTTGTTACTGTATAACCTTCATATGAAGCAACTGGCTTGCATAAAGGTATTTTAAAACAAATACTTAAAATTTAAAGAAGGATTTCAGTTTGACAGGTGCACAGTCACTTCAATTTCAAACGTTTTTGCAGCAATTTCAGATCAATATACAGACAAGCATGTCTGCACCATTATTTTCTGTCCTAAAGGACAAGGTATGATAAGGTCCTTTTGGTCCCCTGAAATCTAGGTGAACTGCATCTTCACAAAATTTGGAAAAAGTTAGTGGAAAGTGCTGGTTCCTGACGTAACTGAACCATTTTTATGCAAATTAGTGTTTTGGGATGTCATGGTGATGTCATGGACGTGTCATAAAGCTATTTTTGGTGAAATGGTCAGATTTGGACAATTTTCATTGTTTTTTTATATATAAATATGAGCAAAAGTACCAACAAAATATTTATACCATCATGGATCTTTTCAGCAACATCTTCTGGTGAAATATATTTCTGGTACTCGCTTTTACTCATATTTAATTGTAAAAAAAAAAAAACCGCTCCAAAAAGTGTGATTTTCTGGAATTTGGCACTTTTTGTTAAAATTGGCTACCTTTGAAGTCTCAAATCGAAGCAACTACTTCACAGATGAAAATAAAATAAGTATATTCTAAAAGAGCGGAGACGTATGTATACGTAACTGGTGTAACTAATTCATCTGGTACAATTTACTGTTTTACAATTTAAGGGGGCAAAAAAGATGCCTTGTCATACTTTTTCCTTTGAAAATTAAAATTTAACGGTTTTCAATAATTATTTAATTTTTTAATGTACTTATGCTGATAATGTCACAATTTATCTTTCATTCCAAATATAGTTCTTGCTTTTGAGATGTTACGCACAATAATGGAACCATCCAGCGTGACGCTAACATTATGTTACGTCGAAAGATGGCCGAGTACATTGGAAGTAAAAAGTAACAAAAATCGAAGTTTGGGATATTTTTAAGACTTCGAACATTTGAAATGAAAAAATGAAACTGGTGCACTATTATATTAATATATATTATTGCTTTGAAGCTGATGTAATGAACATTGAACAATCATTCTTAATTTGAGCTACTTCCGAAAAAAAGAAAAAAAAAACCTGACGTTAATTTTACCCATTATACAGTAAAACGTCAAATACGCAAAACTGGGACAATTTTTAAGATTCGAAAAAATATTTGAGAGGAGTCTTTATAATGCATTTTTTCTTGCATAGTTAAGTTATAGCATAGCTAAATACATGAACATTTTTTATATATCAGTAAAAAGCAATAATAATAAAAACAAAACATAATCATTTTTATTCAGTTCAGTTATTGATTTGAGCTTAATTTTAATATTTTGTCCCTATGTTTACAGTGCTTACCAAGTGCGCCCTGATGCGCTGTTTCGCAGTGTGATGTCATATTTTGCTAAAAAATCGTCGTAAATGGACTGATCGTAATGACGTTATTGTGTGAAATTTCGACGACTTTGATCAACAAATTTGTACTTTTTTAAAGCAAATAATTTCATATGGCAAATTTTTCATTGTACCTTACATGGCTGTTTTAGCAATGACAACTAGCTTTTTGTGTTTCATGCAAGAGAGGGATGTATAATATCGGCATAGTTTTTAATTATTAAAAATATACAGATAAAAAGCAATCATTTGATACTATACGGGAAATATTTATGTCTGATAAGATTATTTTAAATTCATCTGAAAGACAGCAATTTGGGGAAGACATTCCACTGGTACGAGTATTGTTCGTAACGTCTTACGGGTGGTTTTTCAGGGGAATTTTTAAAAGCTTTTCCTAGCTAAAGTCGTATTCGACTGGAACAACTTAAACTTGGGTCTCATTGACCCTAAAACCTTCATCTGCTTAAAACTAAATCTCAATGATACAATGACATTTCATGCGAAAATGTTACTGTTTTTCAGTTGCTGTTATAAGGGTTTCCTCATTGTAGCCTGGCACTCGGGACTTCGTGGATCCTGAGGCTTTCACTCGTAAAAGTCTTAACCAAATTGTCAGAATGATGCTTCACGCGAAATACTATTGCATATTTACAGCTATACTTCAACATAAGATTTTAAAATATATTTCCCAGTGGGGCCTGCCTTTTAACTGTGGACTTCATGGTACCACTGGGTCTATACTTACAAAAATTATAATTTCCACATAACAGTGACACTTCATGCCAGAAAATATTGCATTTCCATTGCTGGTTCTTAATTAGAAGATTTTCAAATGAATTTGCTTTGATATTACCGCTAATTTGCATAAACAGCTATGAAGGCCATCTTGGATAACGGACTAACCCTTGGACATAATTACAAAAAATCAATCGGATCAAAATACAGATCCTGTGTCCGCGCTTGGATCGAAACGCGGACACATGATCTGTATTTTAATTAGACTGGCAAATATGATCACCCAAGGACTATCCATTCCACTTTGTTTCTATTTCACTAACTTTCCTCTTGAGACAAGCAAAATAAATTTATTCGTTATGAAATTACAGGTTATTTGCATACACTAATACAGCTGATATCTTGGATAATGGACTCAGCCTTTCAAAAACTTTTGAAATAGGACCATATAAGGACTATTTGATCCATATTTGGTTCTATTTGACCCAATCGTTCTGAAGAAAACAAATAATTGTAGTGTATGAACAAATTGTATAATCTTCCCAGATATTGACAATCCTCTCTAAATGGAAATGTGTTATACAGGAGTTCATTTACCTTCATAAAAATCAAATACTACATATAATATTCACTTTACAAAGAAGTTAATGGATAAGGCAACTTTGATTAAATTAATTGATTGTGAAATTACAGCTTATTTGCAAAAACGGCTATTGGCCATCCGACAAAATTTGAAACAGGACCATCCATGAACGATATGTACCACTTTTGGTTCTATTTGACTCACTTGTCCTGAAGAAGATGTCAAAAACTTTACCAATTTTCGACCAATCAGCGGCCATAGCACTAAAGAATATAAACTGGAATAACAAGAAATGGATAAATGACCAGTCTGAAATTGCTTTATATGGTATGGCATGCCTAGACAAAGCTTACTGCCAAATATCAACAACATGAGAGTTGTAGTTCCTGAGAAAAATGTTACAAAAATTCACTGCCCTTGCTATATATCAAAAATACAGGTAATCGCCGATTACGAAGTTCACCTCGTGCGCACTTGGACTAAGAAGAACAAGAGTAGAAGTTCCTATATCCTACAATAGCCTCGTATGAGAGAGTGGACATAAACTTTAACGTGGTCAGTAAAGCATGAAATCTAGGTCAACGTGACCTACTTTTGCTTGGATGCTGACCTACTCTCCAAGACGCATCTGCATGCAAG
>JAOXYI010023469.1:0-13397 GCA_028566495.1 Lithophaga antillarum
AATTGCTACCAAACTTTGGGTAAATGATACATTTATGACTCCCTTTAAGAATTATGGTTGATGCCAACAAACATGGCTGCCACCATTACTAAAAACAGAAAATCAGAAATATTTTTCTAGAATCATAGTGTCAAAATCAAATACTAACCTGAACCACTAGGAAACCAGATGAGCGATACAGGCTCACTCAGGTAAGCCTCTAGTTTTCAATTCTGGTTCAGATGTTTATTTTTGTCATATTGGCAGTGTTTATGTATTTCAGTTTGTACACACTGTACAATATCAGTTTCCATTAATAAAATAACAATAATTGTCTTCAGATGAAGATAAAATGTTTAATAGTGATAGTCTTGAAGGATTTGAAAAACCTGTATACAAGATGATGAGTGTTCATTGAAAAAGTCATGTTGTGGACAAACTTCATGCATCATAGTGTCAACATTTGAAATGTTTAAAAGACTCAAGTTCAACTTATACAAGGTATTCATCATTAATTTTCAAAAAAGGAGGGAGGGGTGTTTGAAATGTATTCAATACACAAATGTTTTCGACTAAGGGTACTCAATTTAACAGTGTTGAATTTACATCGATTAATAGAAAAGAAAGCAACCTCAGGTATTCAACACAAACACGTTTCACTGTACTAACCAAGTTCATGATATTAAGATGTTTTCCCCTAATTCTAGACCAAAAAAAGTGTTTACCTTTCATAGATCTTCAGTTGTCTGATGCAAACTCTGAGACTTTTTCCTTCGGAATGTCCTTTCCATAGAGGACTGATCAGAAGCAATAACGAGATTTTTTGCTGGGCTTGTCATTGAGATCAGACATGTTTATAAATATAGTGATGATTTTTCCCAAATAATATTCTTGTTATTACTCTGGTCATAACTCTCATAGTGACAATTTAAACTTTTAAAACAATCTTTTCATTTTAGCATTTATGAGCCTATTCTTATATAGTTTGGTAGTGGTCAGCAGCTGCAATTAGGGTAGTTTATATTCTTCCAGAAGTTTGAAAGCTGGGTTATAGCATTTGTTATCCTGTCTTACTGAGTACATAAATAGAGCAATAGACTTCCTAATGCCATCTATTAAGTTTGATCTTCAGATTATTAAATTCAGATTTCTTTTTTAGAAAATCATTTGAAATTTGTAGCTATTGTTAATACACATTGTTATAAATAATGAAGTGAAGGTCAAGTTTCAGGTTTTGATGATTTTCATAATTAGCTTGCCTTTATGAAGTAAAAGAAGGACTGTTGTAGTACTCCTGTATCCATGTGTGCATCTATTTTTAGATCTGAGTTTTGATTTACTTGAAAACTATACATTTGCACAGTTGTGAAACTTTATATAGATGTATGATGATAATGTGCCTAACATCCAGCCAAATTTAATTGACTTTGGCCTCAAGATCATGCTTTATTGACACTTAAGAAATATATTTAGATACAGTTTCATATCCGTTTCATTTTATTCAAAGACTGTATATATACAGACATGTCAAGTTTTAGAAAATACCTCGAGTGAGATTGTCTTGACATTTTTTTTCTGCGGTGTTTGGCGATACTTTTTCTTCAGTTACAAAAGCTACAACATGCATGTATACAAATATTTTTATGAAAATCACATCACTTTGAAGTCAGAAAGCTGGTTCCTTGCAAAGTTTCAAACGTGATTATAATATTTAGACTACGCCACCATAGAATCAGTTGTCCAAACTCGGAAGTACTCTGTTTTTTCTGAGTCCTCATTAGGATAAATTAAGATTTTGGATTCAGGCGTGAGAATATCTTTACTGCGTGTGAGAGCATGAGCAACATCGCTGATGCACGAGTCTCACGCCTGTTGCATGAGACTTGACAGGTCTGTAAAAAAGATATAATCATTAAACTTTATATGATATACAAATTGATGATGCATACAACAAATTTAGATGACGATGACCTCAAGGTCACACACACACCTAAGTAATATATTTGGGAACAGTTTTATGTCAGAATTTCATTTCATTCAAAAGATGTATGGGATATTATCTTGAAAAGTCATGTGGAGATACATATCAAAGATGCACACAACATCCAGGTTAATTTAGATGAACTTGACCTCAAATTTGTACTCTTTTAGTAAATATATTTGGGTACATATTTATGTCCGAGTATCACTCTGTTCAAAGATTGTATGTGATATGAAGCTTAATGTGTAGATGCATGTTGATGATCATGCACATGACACAACTTCCAGCTAGATTTAGATGACTTTGGCCTTAAATTTAGGCACTTGTTCTTAAGGTATGTTTGAGTCAGGTTTTGTTTCATTTTGTTCAAAAACTATGTGATATAGTCATGTAGCATTCAGCCAAAGGAGTAGGTTCACGAAGAGCACATTTCGGCCTTAAAAATAAAGTATGTAATATTACAACACAATAAATGTTTTTGACCTCTTACGGCATCCACTTTTAGCAATCAAAGCGATTTATGATGGTATTTTTCTCCTATTATAGTGAAATTAGCTTCAAAAGTTAGGTCAAATTTCAATTTTATCCAAATTTGACAATTTTCATGCAGTTTGCAACTCTATTTTCTTCTGGAAAACATTGACCTTACTCCTCGATCCATAATATTTTTAGGTGAAAAGATGTCTGTCGATCAGAAAGACATTTTTGAGTAAGAATATTTTGGATAGAAGAATGTAGCCAACATTCTCTGGAAGAAAAACTGGCTAAAAATATGCGAAAATTACATGAACTCATAAACGCAGAATTGTGACGTCATGATGACATCATTAATGAAATCATATGTCAGAAAGTACCAGTTTTGTATTTGGTAATATCATTTAATTAATATTTTCAGTTACCTGTTATGTATTTACATAAAACATAATTTTGCCAAAGTTTAGGGCCGTTTAAGGCCCAAACCGAACCTAACTCTGTGAAGGGTTACTCCTTTAGATGACCTTGACCATTTTTGAATAAAACTTGAGAAGGCGAACCTTGTAATTGGTGATCACACATATATTTGTCATTCTAGAGTTATGGGCCTTGATTTCTACCAAAAAAAATTTGTTCAACTAATGTATATCTTGGAATCTGCAACAAATTACTGAATCAACTTCTGTTTTAATGTGCAAATGATATTTGGTTGCCATCAGTCCCACACAAGTAATTGAGTTTTTCCCCTTCTCTTTCACAGAGTTACTGCCCCTTGTTAAAAAATTGGGGTACCTAATTTTGAAAACTTATTGCTCAGTAACTGTGAGGATTTGAAGTTTGAAATGTGGTAGGTAACTTTCTAAGTGGTCAACATTTGGTTGAAATTGGGTCAAGATAGTCAAAGCAGTCTGGAATTAGATCATTTTGACCTGACTGTGACCTGTTTTTGTTAAAAATTAGGTCATGACACTTTTATCACAAACATAGGGTTATGATGTCTCATATCATTCAGAATCAGGAGTGCTTTGAACACATGTAGAAATTAGGTGATGATGCCCTCAGTAACCTAATTTTGTGAGAAAATTTGATCACAGGGTTGTGGTTATCCAATGTTGGTCAGAACTGGGAGTACTATAAAAGCAGGTGTAAGGTTACTGAAATAAGGTCTTTACATTGAACATTATCACTGTATCAACACTGTTAAGATATTAAGAAAATCTGTCAATTCTTTTTATAACTATAGTCAGTGTTCACTGTGCAGTCAGGGGATATGCTATTGTTCCTATGGCTCTTGTTACTGCATTACAATAAAGCACTCTAAATTTATCCACATTGTGATATCTATCCAGGGAAGTCAAAATGTAGATCTTGACACAGTTATCAGTCATTAGCAGTTATACCTTGATATGCACAATTTTCGACCTTTGTTGTTGCATCTAGGTAACATTGACATTGTTATTGGCTTTAAAAAGAATTACAGTTAAAGTACTTTCAGGTAAATGACCTTCATATTAGTTTTGAATGTATAACACAACTTAGTTGATATTTACTTAAGAACAAAATTCCTGAATTCTTGTCACCAGTATCATATCACTGAGTAGAATCTGTAAGTATTTGTTACTGTAGTTGTTATTTACATGTTGTAATCTACTACAGAGGTAGCTTTTAACCTTGGCTTAATAGTAGAAGAATGATTGATTGATGGAATGGAGTTTAACATCACTTTAAGGGATTCTTCAGCTAATTAGTTGTGAAAGAAGTGGAGTACCCACTTCAGAGAACCAATGACCATTGGCAAGTAACTCAAAAATTGAGTCACCATCCTTTTTGCTGTTGCCTATATTCAGGTGCAGACTCAGACCATGGAGGTGATAGGCTACAGTGATCTGTACAGGTAGATGTGACCAACTAACTTGACCACTCAGTCACTGAGGCCTCCTAAATCACTTGCAAGATATGTGAATAAATAAAAGATATCAGAGTTATGGAACTTTTTTCTCTCATGATTAGATGCATGTTGCAGCTTCTCAACAAGCTGGTTACAACTAATTTAACCAGTAAGTTAGTTGTCGCATGAAATTTCAACATCAATGGAAGCAATTTTTCAGATATATCATGACTACTGGCTTTACTGGAGGAGGAGAGCCCAGACAGCTATCCAGTTGACCGGTGAAAGCCACGATCTTGGATATTGTCTGGAAAACTAAACACATGAAACACTTTGTCGTGCAGGACTTGAACCCATAACAGTAGTGTTAGGCTGGTGGTCATGCCTCAGTGACCTTAACCACTCGACCACCTTAGGCTCTCACCATTTTATAATAAGTTAAATGTTACTTGTTCAAATTAAAAAAACTGGAAGGAAAGGGGGGTCGTCTTACAGGGCACGTAGTCTTTTAGGCGAGGATCAACGGTAGGGATGGTGAAATTTTGTGTTAATAAATAGGTTAAAAGTCACTTCTAATTACATTGTATGTTAGTAGGTAATAAGAGATCCAGTTTTGTTCATATCAGCAGCAAACAGATTACACTGGCCATACTCATTTTGGTATACATTAGTATGTTACTGTCCACTTGCTGTGGTCACATCATGCTATACAGACCATCTTACTTTTCGTTATCTTGTGTTTAGTGAGGAAAGATAGCTTGAGTACCTCGAAAAAACACTTGATTTTTATCAAGTAACTCGTAAAACTCTAGAAGAGCATTTATGTTCTCACCATAGCCATGAGAGGCCAGTGGAAGAACTTGATCAATGTCTCAGACACTCAGCCACTTGACCATTTCTACTCTATCCAATGTCAAAATTTTAATGGGAGAGATGATCATATTTATAAAAAAAAAAAATAGCATTCATATTTGTAAATACTGTTGGTGTGTGCTTAAATTAGGTCATCAAAATCTCATTCAGATAAATAACAACTTTACAACCTGACTGTGACATAATTTTGTTGAAGAAGTAGGTCACAATACTTTTATTTCAAACATAGGTTCGGGTCATCTCATATTGATCAGAATCTGGGAGTATTGATAAAGCATGCTGGAATTTAGGTCATCTAGACTGGACTATGACCTAATTTTATACATATAAAAAAAATCACTTTATTGCAAATATAGGCTTGTAGCACCTCATATGGATCAGAGACGGAGGTGTCATTGAACCATCCAAAATCTGGGTGATTGTGACCTTAATGAATTGACAAAAAAATAAATAAAATAAAATGAAAAAAACAAACAAACAAAAAACTAAGTTGCAACACTTTTATTTATACATCTATAGGCTTGCAATTGTGATCTATCATTTTACTGAAAATTACTACTACTGAAATTAGGTCACTGAAATGAATAATATCCAAAAGGTTTTCATCTGCATTACTGAATATGAAAAAGAGACTATCGAACTTTCTATATCATGTGTATTTGAAATGATATCAACAACATAACTATAAAAAAGTCAAGAAGTAGATCATTTGCTGTGTACACAGATTTTGACCACTTCAAGGACGTTTAAGATAGGAAGTCTCGGTCTATGCATTATGCATAGCCTTAGTTAATGTAATATTTTGATAATTGTAACACAAGCTGGACTTTAAATAATACATGTAGTAGCTAAACAGAATCTGAACTTGAACTTCCATTGATACAGGATTAGACATTTAAGGTTGTTGTCCTTTGGGTCTCATCCCGACAAAGTTGGCTTAATTACAACTTGGATATCTGTTGATCTTTATAAAGATTTTTTGACTTCTGAACTGATTTAGGTATGGCATTTTCTGTTTGAACATTTGAAAAAATTAGAATGGCTTAAATTATGCATTCAAAATAGTCAGTGAAATAGATTGCGTAAACAAGCAGACCTGAGGTGATTGTGGAATTTTTACCTGTTTTGTGTGGGAGAGAGGTCTTGAAAAAGAGATTCATAGATAACTAGTTTACTTGGAATTTTATAACAGCACTTAAGGCCAAAAATACTTTTATGTGTCTATGACACTGCTACCTACCCTGAAATTTCTGCTGACCCAATCATGAACTGTTTTTAAATGGCTAAAACGGGAAATATGGATTGAATAGTTATGGTGTGCCAAAAGGGGTGAAACTGAAGATGAGATTGGAATAGAGAAACAAGATATGTGAAGAAAATGTATATTTAGGCCTTTCATTTTTTTATTGGGATGTAGATTCAAGAATGAAAATCTTGTTTTCTGTGTTCTTTTTTCTGTTTTCTCCCACATACCACAAATTAAAAAAAAGATGTCAAACAAAAAATTATATTTAACTGGTCTAATTTAACAGAGCAGTGCCAAGGATTTAAAGTAAAACTTTGCATGAATGGCTTTCAGAAGTAATTCAAGTCTGATATGGTAATTTTATTATTTTAAAACAAATTTGGTATGAACTCAACACGATATGGATGCTAACATATTTTACAGAATGCTTTTGACACTGTGTGTACAGGTTTTAAATTTAGATTGTGACATTATCTCATGTGGATCATAGTTTACTGAAAAATTCACTATCATTGCTATATTCTTCTGACATCTTAGGAATCTCATATTTGTAAAGAGTATATTAATAAAGTATTGTTTTATTATTGTCATTTTTTGGCATAGCTTCTGTTATTTAGTAAATGAATGGAGCTTGATGGCACTTTGAGCGGTTTTTCAGCTATATAGCGTGCTACTTTTATTGTTAGAGGAAGCCAGAGTGCACAGAGGAAAAAATACAGACCTTTGCTAGTCGCTGGACAAGGTACACTGAACGAGTCAAGTACACCTTTGTTTGGCATTGCCCAAAAGCAGGCACAGACACGTAACTTGGAGGTGATAGAGGTAAATGTAACAAACCACCTGGGCCACTTGGACACAGTGAAGCCCTGGTTGAACTCTATGTGGATTGACAATGGTTGGATAAGCCTTAAAATGAATGTGTTGAGGAACTGAATCATAGAAGTTTGGTAGTAAATGACACAAAGGGTATAATATTACAATGTTTTATTTCATGTAAAAGATACCAGTAATTGTCCCTTGACAGTTCATGAGGGGGACTATAGAAATGGGCTCTGTCCATCCGTGCGAGTGTTCTGAATAGGTTTCCAGACAATATCTTTTGAACAATATATCAAATTGAAACCAAACTATACATGCAAGTGTTTCTTATGAATATCTAGATCAAGTTCAGTTTGGTTATTTTTTTATGGTTTTTGCTGGAGTTATTGCCCTTTTTTGAACTTAGAATTTTCTAAATTTTTGGTTTCCAGATAATATCTTTTGAATGACATATCAGATTGAAACCAGATTTGATATGCAAGTGCATCGTGTGAATATCTGGCTGATATCTTTTGAATAATTATACCACCCAGTCCCTGCAGAT
Organism: Lithophaga antillarum; assembly: GCA_028566495.1. Lineage (NCBI taxonomy): Eukaryota > Metazoa > Mollusca > Bivalvia > Mytilida > Mytilidae > Lithophaga > Lithophaga antillarum. The sequence continues at coordinate 7,805 of JAOXYI010023469.1, forward strand.
GAAGTTTGGGAGGACTATAGGAATCAGACTGACTGTCTGTCCGTCTGTCGAATTGAATTAAACATATTTTATTGCACAAAATAATAGCAAAATAATAGTCTGTCTGTCTGTCTGAACCAAGTCCAATTTACATGGACCTTTGTACAATAAGATATCACAATGTGCAAACATCCCAGTAGGTAGGATGTTCTGGTCTGTTGAGTTTTTCAAGAGTTATGGCCATTTGAACTTAGAATTTTGACCCAGTCCAGTATGGAGACCTTGTCATCACAACACCTTTGGCATGTTTTGTTAGATTTATATGAAAGTTGGGGTGCAGGGGGTATTAGTCCTGCCTTGCAGACAACTGTAGTTATTACAGATTCAAACCAGTTATTGCCTTTTGAACTTAGAATTTTGACCCAGTACAGTATGGAGACCTTGTCATCACAACACCTTTGGCATGTTTTGTTAGATTTATATGAAAGTTGGGGTGTGGGGGTATTAGTCCCGCCTTGCAGACAACTCTAGTTATTACAGATTCAAACCAGATTCAACCCAGATTCAATGTGTTAGTGTCTCTTACATTGCATATCTAGGACAAGTTCAGTTTTGGTAATTAATTTTTTTTATGAGTCTTGCCTTAGATATTTCTCTTTATGGACTTAGAACTTATGAAAGTTGTATTTCAGATTTCAATCAGTTTTATTTGTCACTGCCACCCTGACCTTCATGGGAGTATATAGGTACCATATCAAATGTCGTGTGTATCGCATCAAATTTTACAGTATTGAATTTTGTGTTGGACATGAAAATAGGGTTAGATAGCACGTGTCAGTTTTTAACCCAAGTATGAGGCAATGGATTAAAATCATTACTTCAGGAAATGATGGCTAAAAAATGTTTCTAAAAACAATTCCTAAGAGTTTTGTAGAACAATAAAGATCTATGTTGTGTGACCATACTTTAATTTAAGGGTACCAGTTTTCATGAGCTATAATTTAAGGGTGTTTGAATTTGTTCACTTCCAGAAAGTGTTTCTTATAGTTCTGTTTAGAATATACATTTGATTATGTCTTTTTAATTTCCTGTTTGCAAGGAAATATGAAATACACATAAATCTATTATACCATAGGAAAAATAATCTCACAGTATTTAAAAATATTGAAAGTTTGTAAATCTGGAAACAGACAAAGTTTTTGTTTGTTAAACCATTAGTGCTTTGCAGTATTTGCATTTACAGATACTAGTAGAAAATATCTAGATGTATATATGTTAAAACTTGAGTATACAACCAAATTATTTTATTAATATTCCCATAAGCATAACAAATTTACACGTAAAATAGGTATAATTTTTTCCGCTGAAATACCTGTAAAAACTTATATGAATATATTTAATAATGTGACAGAATTTGAAAAGTAATGCAGTTGGAAATCCCCCAGATTTGAGGAAATGGATGTTCAAGAGATCTTCTTTCTGATGAAAATTTTTAAGATGCCCATAGAAATTGCCTTTTTAGGTAGGTTTGGGGTAAGACTGAATCCTCGGTCATGTCTGTAGTCTGTTTCTTCTTGTGCCATTTCATTTTGGTTGAACTATTAACTTGGAAAAAATTTTGTCATGTCATGAGAGGGACCTTCAAGGGAAGTGTAAACTATATCCAGTAGTTCTCTGGTTTCAATCATTTTGTGTATTACCATTAGGACAAAAAGTCGGTGCTTAGAAATATTGGATGGGCTTTTTGAGAAGATAGCCTCTCTGCTTTTCTGAATTTGACTTCACAGTGGACTAAATCTTAAAATGTGTCAAACATGTATCAGTTGAACAGGGCATTTGACCCAGTTATCGGTCTGCATAATAAATATGGTTATCTGAATTTAAAGTCCTACTTATTGACACATATATGCATACATGTAAGATATTCATTCAGGTAAGAAGCTCATTGTACACTAATATAAGTAATTTGTAATAAAAAGTTTAAAATTTACGAAGAGACTTTGAAAATGGTTTAAATTTTGGAAATGCAGTAAAATAATGCAGGAATAAACAAAACTTTTGGACTGAAAAAAAATCAGAATTTTTATTTTACGTAAAATTGCACATAACTGCTTACACACCTATCCATTTTTAAACTACTGTGCTCTTGCCTCAAGTCATATGATCCTAATTAAATAGCCAGGAAAAGCAACAAAACCACTAAGTGTAGAAAACTGATTGAGATATTGAAGGATCACACATAGATATCAGATAAAATCTTTTACCTATTTTTTTTTTGTTACCAATTTGATGCATTGTATTTTTCACATCATTTTAAATTAGGTTTTTCACATCATTTTAAATGTAGGCAATACTTTTGAAAATATTAATTGAGTCACAGAACAGCAAGACTTCCTTTTAAACCCCAGTATACACATTTCTATGTTTATTCCATCAACTGAGGATTCAAAAGGAAGTCTTCACCACAGAATTTGTGTAGACTCCTTGTCAGAACATATGTTAACAGAAAATATTTTAAAAAAAAATCAAAATGCAGGGGGTCTGTATGTGTAGGTTTAATTATATTCGATGGTCTCTTTCACTGTAAAAATTCAACAATATTGGTATATGTATATAACAGAGTTATTAGGCCACAACAAATTAATTATCCCCACCCACCCCTATTTTTTTAATGTGAATTTTTTTTTAATTTTTGACTTTAAAGAAAATGTGCCTATTTTTCTTCATTTTGAAGGCATTTTGTACCAAAATAGACAACAACAAAAAATAAATTTGCCTGTCGATAAACTCTCCCTATTTCAGCAAAAATTTGGATGAAAATCTAATAATTAATTTCTTGTGGCCTTATTGAAAAATTTTGGAAATTGTATGTTTCAAACATGAAACTATTTTGCTAATTTTAATTGCAAAGTAAAAGAGACTTCATTGATTGGAAAAGGGCTTACCTTTCCACATATGTGATATCTCATTTACCAGTAATTTTAAAGTTTTCAAAGTTGAAAGTATGTTTTGTCATGTAAAATTGACCTGAATATCTGTATCATAAACACCATGAAAATAGCTCAGATTTTTAATTGTAGATTAGCTGAACCTTGAAGTCACTGGGTAATCCTATGCATATTATTTATGTATGTCACAGGAAATAAAATCGGGTACGAAACGGAAAATAAAGATGGCTTAGTTGAAAAATCTATGGTCACATGTTGTTATATAATGAATGATAATGTTATTTCAGGTCAAGGGAGTTCACCTACTGCAAGTTTACTGGGAGCTGTTACAGACAAGATTGCTCAAATTGCTTTAGATTTAGCATTAAAAAGTAACATACAACCAACCATGAATAGAACAGGAAGTACCTCACAGAACTCTTCTACTGCATCTGGATCACATGGAATTGTGGGTCAGTGTTTTTATATATTGTTCTTTCATACTTTGTAGGAATAGCATTTAAATATGGTAAACACAACTAGGAAACTGCAGAGTTTCATGTCATAAAATTCTGCAATTCAAAGGAAAAAATATCTTTTTAAAGAGATAAAGCCATGCCTGTCAACATTGTTGAAATTTAAGTGCAGTATATAATATAGATACAGAATCTAACACAAGTGGTGTCTACTTTTCTATAGCTGAAACTAGTGTGAAAGAATGATTGATGTGATATTGTAGAAATGTACATCGGTCAAAACTGTTAGTGGGTATGTTTGTAAAATGTCATAAATTTAGACTTATCTGAATATGCAGTGATAGCATAATGTTCAAAAGAGACTGCTACCTCTTTTTGGTATGCCAGATTTGGAGAAATATTTGTTGGTACTCTTCAAAAATTATTGGTAGAAATTATATATATATAATTATTATAGAATCCTGACTTGTTTTGATGAATATTGTTGTGCTGAAACAGATAAAGGGCCCAATTTTTAAAGATACTTAAAGCATCACATTGTTTTAACAAAGAGCTGAGTGATAAATGAATTGCTGTTTCCACACTCATTTGGTGTAATGAATACTTTTCTTATGCCAACTTGCTTTGGCCTTAAACCCTCATGGGTTTTCTTTTGGATTTCTTCATTTTAAAAGGATTTCTCACTCTTCTGTTAAAAAATACAAAATTAGCCCACAACACAAATTTTTCAAACTACTGAATGGAAATATATAAGTTCTGTTTGTGCCCTAACGTCAGCAAATCATCTTTCTGGAGATAACATTGTCTCAACATGGATGTGGATATAAATGAACATGAGGGAAAATCACACCCACACTAACAGAGTTAAGGAAGAGTGCTTTGATTACTCTATTATATGCTAATTAGAAAAATTCTTTAAAAAGTTTGCAACTTCATGGCAGCCTTGGTGTGCTATCTCAAGTTAGGAAGGGGGAGATAACAAATCTAACAAAGGGAAATAACTAGTTATTATATTAGTTTACTCCCTTACTTAGTACTGGGGAGATAACCTACTTCCTGTCATTATGATATTGAAATCAAATATTTTTCATCACCATTTTAGGGTCAATGCCTGTAACACCAGATGCACTATCTCCAAGAGCCAAAGCCACATATGATAAAGTGAAGAAATTTATTCGTGAGGAGATTATACCACTAGAGAAAGAATTTGGCAAACATATTCAGAATCCAGAAGATGCTTGGAAAGAGTCACCTGTTCTTGATCAACTTCAGGTACAAACAAACTGGGGGATGTACAGATTTTTTAGTTTGCCTTCTAAGAAGGATAGGAGGGATGGACTATTTCACTGCCCTTAGCATCCATTTCTGTATCACATTATTTGTAAAAAGTTGAAAATTCCAATGACCATGGTTCACAGGGAGGTTAAAGATTACACTCAAGTTCATTTCTATAACACTGTTTGATGTGGTCATGGGTGAGAGTATAAGGGTCCTACAAAAAGTATGTCAACATTTTTGTGCTGCAATGACTGTTTAGATAAATTTGGTTAAAGTTTACTATATAGTTCATTTTTCTGGTACTATATGAAGTACAGACATGCAGTTTTACTTACAGATGTATGGTAGATGAGAATTGAAACTTCCTATGAAAAATATGTCACCATGACCTACATTTTGTTTCACTGTCTTTGTGAAATTCTGCCATATTACATCATAGTTCAGTTCTCTGGTGCGTTTTGTAATACAGTGATTTAACTTCACATACATGTGTAATGGAAGGTGAAAGTTTAAGCTTCCTTCCAACAGTTGTTCCCTGTGATTTATATTTTATGATACACTGTCTTGGTGAAATTTGGTTAAATATTACACTGCAGTTCATTTCCCTGATACAAACTGATGTACAAAGAAAAGGAGTAGGTTCACGAAGGGCACATTTTGGCCCTAAAAATAAAGTATATAATATCACAATATAGTAAATGTTTTTGATCTCTTGAAACATCCACTTTTAGCGATCAGAACAATTTATGAGCATATTTTTCTCCTATTATAATGAAATGACCTTGAAAAGTTAGGTCAAATTTCAATTTTACCCAAATGCAGCCATTTTCATGCAATTTTTAACTGTATTTTCTTCTAGAAAACATTGGCACACTCCTCGATCCACAATATTTTTGGGTGAGAAAGTGTATTTTGAACCGATAAACATTTTTG
>JAOXYI010023580.1:0-13396 GCA_028566495.1 Lithophaga antillarum
TTTTTAGTGGGGTCCGTGTTGCTCATCTACTTTTTTAGTTTTTCTGTGTTGTGTTTTCTGTTGCATTTTCGTGTGTTATTTGTTTGTTCTCGTCTTCCTCGTTCCCGATGTTCCCTGTGTCCTCGGATTGTTCCACCGTGAATGCTCCTTCGGTTTTCTCTCGCCTTTCTTAGGGTTAGGATTACACAAGAACTGCTGTCATCTCTACTATTTGTTTCCAGTATACATATTTTAGGGTTAGGGTTACACAAGGACTGGTCTCATCTCTCCTATTTGTTTCTAGTATATGTATTTTATGGTTAGGGATAAGGTTGTTCAAGGACTGTTCACATCTGTACTATCTGTTTCTAGTATGTTACATAAGGTACAAGTCATATGTGGATTGATTTTTTCTGTACTAATTATATCACGATTCATCGGGTCAGTACTATTTGTTTCTAGTATATGTATTATACGGTACGTTTTGTGACAGGTCTGATCCTATCGATGCTATTCCTCCCAAATATGTCTTTTAGGGTTAGGATTAGAATCATATGAGGACTGATCTCATCTGTAGTGTTTATTTCTAATACATGTATGTGCATTTTAGGGTACGAGTTATATGAGGAGTAATAATCGTATCACATACTGTTTGACTCCAGAGTTATTGTTAAATGAGGAAGATTACACCTCTACTTTTGTTTCCAGTATATTTATTTTAGGGTTAAGGTTACATAAAGGACAGGTGTGTTTCCAGTATGTGTTTTTCAAGGTACAGGATGGACTTATATTGAGACTGATCTCATCTGTATGATTTGTTCTTTATGTCTCTAGTATGTGTCTTTTAGACTTAGGTTTATTTGAGGGCTTATCTTATCTGTACTATATGTCTCCAGTGTGTGTCTTTTACGGTAAGGGATGACATTATATTGGGACTAATCTCATCTGTACTATTTATTTCAGTATATGTATTTTAGTGTTAATTTTACAGTAATAAACTGATCTTACCGGTACTGTTCGTTTCAAGTATATATGTTAGGCTGATGGTTGAAATAACATTAGGACTGATCTTAGCTCTATTTTAGTTTCAAGTATGTATCTTTTAGGGATAGGTTTAGGTTTGTTTCAGGATTCTTTTCATCTGCTTTTTTCTGTATTTGTATTTTAGGGTTTGGGTTATATGACGACTGGTCTCAATTGTACTTTTTGTGTCAAATATGTGTAATTTAGGGTTAGGTTGCTGATTATATAAGAAGTTGCTTTAACTATATTATTTGTGTAAAGTATGTGTCTTTTAGGTTTAGGCTTATGTGAGGATTGATCTAATCTGTATTCTTTACATTCAATACGTTCATTTTAGAGTTAGTATATGAGGACAGGTCTCATCTTTACTATTCATTTCCAGTATGTGCACTTTAGGGTTAGGGTTGGAGTTAAACGAAACTAATCTCACCTGTACAATAAGTCCGGTAGATATAATTTAGTATTAGACGACGAGTTATATGAGGAGTTATCTTACTTAGGTTACTGGTGATAAAAGAAGTTTAAATTATTTGTGTATAGTATATGTCGTTTAGGTTTAGTCTTATATTAGGATTGGTCTCATCTGTACTGTTTACATACACCCGTGCATTTAGAGTTAGGGTTATATGAGGACATATCTCAGCTTTACGATTGTTTCCACTTTAGGGTTAGTGTTAGTCTTATACGAGGACTGATATCATCTGTACTATGTGTTTCATGTAAGTGCACTTTAGGGTTAGTGTTGGGGTTATATGATGACTGGTCTTATAGGTACTATTAGTTTCTAGGATTGGTCTTGTACGGTTAGGTTTAGGGTTTTATGACGACTGTTTTCAATATGTGTGATTTAAGGCTAGGTTTATGGTAACATAAAAACAATTACATCTGTATCATTTTTTCAGTACATATATTTTAGGGTTGGGGTATATGAGGACTGATTTTATCACTGTCAATTTTCTCTAGTCTATGTCTTTTAAAGTTAGTGTTATAAGAAGACTGCTCTCATCCTCACTTGTTTTCAGATATGTAAGTTTTAGAGTGAGAGTTAGGATGATACGAGGGCTGATCTCATCTGTACGATTGGTTTCAAGTATTTGTCTTTTAGGATTATAGTTAGAGTATTATGAAGTCTAATCTTATCTTTATTTTTGTTCTCACGTATAGATTTTATAGTGGTAGGGTAAGAGGTTTTATGGGGAATCATTTCATTTCTACCGTTTGTTTCGAATATGTCTCCTTTAGGCTAAGGATTTGGGTTATATGATGATTGATCTTATATGTACTTTTTCTATTTACTGTGTGTTATTTGTGGACTGAGCTCCTCTGTACTATTTATTTCAAGTATATGTATTATAGGGTTGGAATCAGAGAAATATGAGGAACTGATCTCATCTGTATTATTTTTCCCTACTATATACAGTGTTAGGTTTATATGACTTAACTGCATTTTTGGTCTCTAGTAAGTCTTTAAATTCTAATGAGGTTTATGAGGACTATTCTCATCGATACTATTTCCTTACAGTATGTGTGTTGTATGGTCAGGGTTAAGGTTATATGAGAATTAACTACAACTCTACTTTTTTTTACTAAAGTTAGGATTGTATAGAATGATTTCTGTACTATTTGTTTCTAGTATGTATTTTTCAGGTTTAGGGTTGGTTTCATGAGGACTTATCTTCTCTATTCTATTTGTTCCCAGTGTGCGTCTTTTAGTGTTAGGGTTTGGGATAATATAACGAGTGGTATTATCTGTACTATTATTTCTAGTGTGTGTGTTTCACAGTAGAGGTACAGGTCATATGAAGAATGATCCCATTTCTACCATTTCTTTCCAGTATGGTTTTTAGGGTTAAGGTTATATAAGGGCTAATTTCATCTGTTTCCCGAATATGTATTTTTGGGTTCGAGTTACGGTTATATGAAGTATAATCTTATAATTATGTACTTTTTCTGTCTAGTATTTTTTTTTTTAAACTTATATGTAGAGAGGTCTCATGTGTTCTATTTGTTGCAGTATTGGTCTTTGTGGTAAGGTTATATGAGGAGTGATCTTTTCTGTGCTATCTGTCCTAGTATGAGTCTTTTTTGATACGGTTAGGGTTATGCGGTACTAATATCTTTGTACTATTTGTTTCCAGTATGTATATTTACATCTGTACTTTTTCAAGTAAACGTTATCGTTAAATTAGGACTGATCTCATTTGCACTATTCGTTTCCAGTATGTGTTTAATCGGTTAGGGTTAAAGTTATATGACGCGTGATAACATCTGTACTATTTGTCTCATAGTATTTTTCTTTCGGGTTAGGATTATATGAGGATTACTTTAATCTGTACTATTTGTTTCCAGTGTGCGTTTTTAGGGCTAGGGTTATAGTTATATGACGTCTTATAACATCTATACAATTTCTTCTGTAGATCTTCTGTACATCCTTAGATGAGATTTTCTTCTGTACATTTTCTGTACATATTCAATGTATTCATTAAAACTGTTTGAGGTATACTACTTTTTTATATTCTTCCAGTTTGTTTCTTTTAAGGTTTGGACTATATGAAGACTGACCTTATCTGTATTCTTTTTATCTGGTACGTGCCTTAACGGATAGGGTTACAGGACGACCGATTTTATCTGGATTATTTGTTTTAATTATGTCATTTTAGGACTAAGGAATGGGTTACGGAGTACATATCTTACTTATTTGTTAAAAGTGTTTTTAGGGTTAGGATTAGGATACACGACGACCAATCTCATCTTTACTATTTGTTTCCAGTGGTCTGGGTTACATGAGGACTGATCACACCTGTGCTATTTGTTCCTAGTATGTGTCTTTTATGGTTAGGGTTAAATAAGAACTGATTTTATCTGAGTATTTATTGGTAGTACGTGCACTTTAGGTTATATTTTTTTATAGTCTGGTCTGTGTCCTTTCGGGTTAATTTTAGTGTTATATGGGGACTGATCCCATTATTCCGTACTATTTGCCTCCACCGTTCGTATTTTAAGATTAGGGTTATATGGAACTTGCCTCAACTGTAATATTTCCCTTCAGTATGTGTCTTCTAAGGTTAGGGTTATATGAGGACTGATCACATTTGTATCGTATTGCTTGTTTCCTTCATAGACGTTAAAGGTTAGTTTGGTATTAAAGTAAGAATATTTCAAGTAAGAAAAAAAAATGGTAAAATCTGAATATCTTTTTTCCCTTGAAAGACAGAAGAAAGTCGTCAGTCGAAAAGTTGTCCGAATTCCGGTTACCAAACCGAAAATGCAATAACTCAGTATCTAACCTATGTGGGAAAAGCTGCATACATGTGCCGCTAAAAATCATCGAAAAATATTCTATTTCCAATTTCTAAATCGGTTTGGTGACTTGAGTGAATCAAACGCTTAATCCGTCTATTGTCCACTCACCCAGTTATCCAAAGACATTGTTGTTCGGACATTTAAACTGTTGTCTGGACGTCCACTGTCGGGAAAGAAGCTATTGTCTTTCTCCGGTGAATGTGAGATTATAGGTAAACAGCATTCAGACGTTTATTTATGTCTGATAAACTTTTTTGGCGAGGGATTCTGTTTTTCATCTGTGTGCAGCTTTAATGCATATTGTACTTGAAATGTATGGAACAAATTTAAAATTGCACCGCAATACTGGACAAAACTTCAATTTAAACTTTTCGTCTATCTTTAACGATTAAAAAGTTATCTCCAATTTGCCGTTTTCTGATTGAAAAATTATTACTTTAGGACTGATCTTTTCTATAATATTTGTCCTTAGTATGGGTCTTTTTGGTCAAGTCTAGGTTTATGTGACGACTAATCTCATCTATACTATTTGTTTCCAGTATGTATATTTCATTGTTAGGGTTGCACGAGGATACTATTTGTCTGTAGTATATGTCCTTTACATTATATGATGGCCGAAATTATGTATAATGTTGTTTATCTAGTGTATCATTAAGATTTAGGATTAGGGTTATATAAAGCCTGATCTCATCTGTACTCATTCTTTCCACTTTGTGTGTTTAAGGACAATGGTTATATGAAGACTAATCTCATTTGTATATTTTTTTTCTATTTCCAAGGTTCAGATTTTATGAGGACTAGTATCATCTGTACTATTTTCCCATAGGTATCTATAAGTTTAGGGCTAAAGTTATATCAGGACTTATATCATCTGCACTTATTCTCTCTTGTCTGTGTCTTCCAGGGTTACGGTTATATGACAACTGATTTCATCTGTACTAAGTATCTCTAGTATGTTGTATAATGTACAACATATGTGTTTTGTGGGTTAGGATTATATGGGAACTGGTCGTAATTGTACTATTCGTTTCAAGTATGTGTCTTTTAAGATTACTGTATATGAGGACTGATCCTATCTGAACCATCTTTCTTTATGGTAAGTGTTGTATGAGGATTGATCTAATCTGTGCTATTTATTTCCATTAATATATACATTTCAGGGTTAAGGTTATATGGAGACCTATCTTATAAGTGCTATTTCTCTCAAGTCTGCCTCTTACATTTATATTATATAAGAACTGATACGATGTAATTTTTGTTCCTAGTATATGTATTTAAGGGTTACCGTTAGGGTTATCTGAAGTCTGGTCTTATCTGTACTCTTTGTCTCTGGTGTGTGTTCTTTAGGGTTATGGTTATGTAAAGACATGCTCACATATGTACTATTTGTTTTCAGTATGTGTTTAAGGGTTATGATTAGGGTTAGATCAGGCCTGATACCACCTATATTATTTTCTTCCAGTATGCGTATTTAAGGATAGAGGTTGCATGAAGACTGATCTTATGCCTACTATTTATCTATAGTATATTAGTATAAGTCTTTCATATAGTTAAGGTAATGAGAGGATTGATGTTATCTGTACTATCTGTTACCAGTAGTATGTGTCTTTAAGGTACTGTACTATTTGTTTTTCTTTTTTCTTAAGGTAGGGATTATATGACTACTTATATTACCTAAATTTGTCTCTTGTATGTGTTTTGAAGGTTTCGAGTTATATGAAGCCTAATCTCATCTGTACTATTTCGTTCCACTTTGTGTGTTTTAGGATCAGGGTATATGAGGGCTGATCTCATCTGTACAATTTTTTCTGTCTTCTGTATCTCCTAGGGTTAGGGCTATATGAGGAGTTTACTATTTTCTCCAGTAAGTACCTTTTAGGGTTAGTGGTAAAGGACTGATCTCATCTGCACTTTTTCTCTATAGTTTGTTTCTTCCAGGGTTACGATTTTATAACGACTGATCTTATCTGTACTAATCGTCTCCATTATATGTATTTTAGTGTTAGTGTCAGAATTATATGAAAACTGATTTATTCTGTGCTAGAAGCTTCTGGTATGTGTCTTTTATGGTTAGGGTTAAGGTACTGTCATCTGCATTATTTGTTTCCGGCATGTATTTTAATATTTAGAGTTATAATATACGAAGAGTGGCCACACCTGTGCTGTACCTGGTCTCATTTGTACTTCTTTCCAAGCATGTGTATTTTAGAGGTAGGATTGCGGTCTTCCGAGGATTGATCTCAAATGTACTATACGTTTCAAATATCTGTCTTTTAGGATTATTGTTCGGGACTATGAGGACTGATCTTTTCTGTAATTTTTATTCTATTGAATGTATCTCTCTCACTGTGTGTCATTTAAGGTAAAGATTTCGGTTATATGGGGTTATATGAGAGTTAGTATTATAATTATATGAGGACTGATCTTCAATGTACCATTTGTTTCTAGAATGTATCTTTTAGGTTTAGACTTGGCGATATATCGTGAGGACTGATCTTATTTGTACTATTTCTCTCTAATATACGGGTTTTGGTTTCTGCTTAAGGTAATATTAGGGCTGATTTTCCTATTTTTCTAATATGTGTCTTTTAGTGATATGGAACAAGTTATATGAAGACGGGGCTGATCTGTACTATTTGCTTCTAGTATGTGTCTTTTTAGATTAGGGTTAGGGTAAAGATTGGTCTAATCTTTACTATTTAGTTCCATTTGTTTTTGCATTTTTAGGATAGGGTTGGATGAGGACTGATCTTATCAGTACTATTTTTCTCAAGTTTTTCTATTAGGGTTATGGTTGTAGAAGGACTGTCATTTTTGCTCCCAGTATATGTATTTAGGGTTACGGTTAGGGTTATATGAGGACTTATCTTATCTGAACTCTGCCTCTGGTATTTTTGCTCTAGGGTTATACTTATATGAGGGCGACTCATATCTATACTACATGTATTTGTTTCCTGTATGCGTTTTTAAGGGTAAAGATTGTATGAGGACTGATCTTTTTTTACATAATTATAAGAAAACAGCTCAAACTTTTACTGGTGTGAGATTTCTTGTGTTCTACCCGGGGAACAAAACAAGTTATTATGACGTCACAAAATTTAATGAATCAAACTCACTGACGTCAACAATTGAGTTTGGTAGGTTTTATTTCCTGTTTCAAACGCTCACGGTGAGAAACAGAATCAAACACCATGCAAAGTGCAATTCGAGAAAATCTCAGTCACCCTTGGGTAAGATTTATGTTGTCTCTGGGACTCGGGTAAGCCTCGTCGGAAAAGAAATTTTACGCTCGAGTGATCGAGATTTCCCTATTTTGTACTGTATTAAATTCTATTGATCTGTATTGTTTATCTCTAGTATATGTCTGTCACGGATATAGTGAGGGTTATAATACGATTGATCTCATCTATACTATATGATTCCAGTATGTGTACTTTAGCATTAGGGAACAGGCTATATAAGGACAGATCTTACCTGTACTATTTGTCTGTAATATCTTTGAGCTTAATCTTAGGTGTAGATGAGGAATGATCTCATCTGTGCTATTTATTCCCAGTATATTAGGATTAAGGTTTGGATTATATGAGAAATGATATAATCTGTTCTGCTTGTTTCCAGTAAGTGTATTTTAGGGTTACTGTTAATGTTGTACTAGGACTGAGTTTATATTTTTATCTGTACTATTTATCTCTAGTATGTTGTTTCAGTATTAGGGTTACAAAATGACAATGTCATATGTACTATTTGTTTCCAGTAAGTGTATTTTAGGTTTAGGGTACGGGTTTATATAAGAAATATTCTTATCTGTAGTCTTTGTCTCTGGTATTTGTCCTTTAGGGATATGCTTATATGAGGACGACTCATATTTGTACTTATTTTTTCAGTATGTGTTTATTAGGTTAGGATTAGAATTAGATGAGGCCTGATAAAATCTGTACTATTTCCGTCCAGTATGCGTCTTTAAGAGTTAAGTTTGTATAAGGACTGATCTCTTCTTACCTATAAAAAAACAGTTCACACTCTTACATATGTATGATTTTCGTGTCTTGTACCCAGGGGTAAAGGACAAGTTATTCTGACGTCGAAAAAAAATGAATGAAACTCACTGACGTCAACAATGTAGCATGATAGCTTTTGTCTCCTGTTTCAAACGTTTACGATGAGAAACAGAATCAAACATCATCAAAAGTGCAAGGCGGAAAAATCTTAGACACCCTCGGGTAAGATGTCAATCTTCTCTGGGACTTGGACAGGCCTCGTCGCCTGGAGACAAGAAATCTTACCCTCGATTGTCTGAGATTTTCCTATCTTGCACTTTTCCTGGAATTAGATTCTATATATCTACTCTTGTCTCTAGTATGTCTTTTACGTATATAGTTAGGGTTATAACACGAATGATCTCATCTATACTATTTGATCTCAGTATGTGTATTATAGTATTAGGCAACGGCTTATATAAGGACAGATCTTACCTGTAATATGTTTTAAGGTTAATGTTAGGTGTAGATGGGGATTAATCTCATCTGTGCTATTTATTTCCAGTATGTGTATGTTAGGGTTAGGGCTAGGATTATATGAGGAATGATGTCATCTGTTCTGTTTGTTTCCAGTATTTGTGTTCTAGGGTTAGTGAATGTTATATGGGGTCCCATTTGTACTATTTTCTTCCAGTATGTCTACTTTAGGATTACTGTTAGTATTACACCAGGATTGATCTTATCTGTACTATTTGTCCATAGCATGTTTCTTTCGGTATTAGCGTTACACAAAGGCTGATGTTACATGTATCTGTGCTATTTGTATGCAATATGTGTCTTTTAGGATTAGGATTATATGAGGATTGGTCTGATCTGTACTATTTCTATTTAGTATGTTTTATCTCCCTCATGCAAAGGTATCCTTAGGCGGTTTGGGTTCTACTTATTCGGACATTTTGGATTTATATGCTCTTCAACATTTGGTATTCTTTGTCTTCGAGCACAACTTACTAGACATTATTTATTGAAATGCACATATTGTGCACAAAATTGGTATTGGTATCTTTGATTGTTTGTTATAGGGTACAAGTCATATATGGAATGATCTTATCTGTACTAGTTATACGAGGACTTATCTCATCTACACTATTTGTTTCTAATATGTGTATTATAAAATATGGGTTGTGTAAGGGCTGATCGTATCGATACTACTTGTTTCTAGCATGTGTATTATAGGGTACGATTTGTGTGAGCACTGATCAGATTTGGACTGTTTGTTTCTAGTATATGTATTATAGGGTCCGGATCATGTGAGCGCTGATCTGATCCGGACTGTTTGTTTCTAGTGTATATATATTATAGGGTAAGGGTTGTGTTAGGATTGGTCTGATCTGTACTGTTGGTTTCTATTATGTGTAATACAGGGTTCGAATTGTAAGGACAGATCTTATCTGTGCTATTTGTCTCTAGGATGTTCCTTTCAGTATTAGGATTACACAAAAGCTGATGTTATCTGTACTATTTGTTTCCAATTTGTGTTTTAGGGTAAGGGTTAGGATTATATTAGGACTGATCTGTACTATTTCTTATATATTTTATAGAGTACATAGGGTATCTGATCTGATTTGGACTGTTTGTTTCTAGTATATGTATTGTAGTCTACGGGTTGTGTGAGGACTGATCTCATCTATACCATATGGTTCTACATGTGTATTATAGGGTACGGGTTTTGTAAGGACTGAACTGATCTGTACTGTTTGTTTCTAGTATGTGTATTGTAGGGTACAGGTTGTGTGATTACAGACTGGTCAGATCTTTCCTGTTTGTTTCTAGTATGTGTATAATAGGGTACGGATTGCGCGAAAACTGATCTGATCTGTACTATTTATTTCTAGTATGTCACTTGTAGGGTACGGGTTGTGCGAGGACTGATCTTATCTGTACTATTTGGTTTCAGTGTGTATTATAGGGATCCGGACTGTTTGTTTCCAGTATATGTATTGTAGTCTACGGGTTGTGTGAGGACTGATCTCATCTATACCATATGGTTCTAGCATGTGTATTATAGGGTACGGGTTTTGTCAGGACTAAACTGATCTGTATTGTTTGTTTCTAATATGTGTATTATAGAGTATAGGTTGTGTGATTACAGACTGGTCTAATCTTTACTGTTAGTATGTGCATAATAGGGTACGGATTGATCTGAATGATCTGATCTGTACTATTTAATCTAGTATGTCTCTTATAGGGTACGGGTTGTGTAAGAACTGATTTGATCTGTACTATTTGTACAATGTATAGTGTATATTATAGGGAGTGAGTTGTGTGAGAACTAATGTGATCTGCACTATTTGTATCTAGTGTGTATTATAGGACGCGGGTTGTGTAAGACGGATCTGATCTATATTATTTGTTTCTAGTTTGTGTATTCAAGGATACAGGTTGTTGAGGATTGATCTGATTACTGTTTGTTTCTAGTATGTGTAATATAGGGTACATGTTGTGTGAGGACTGATCACATGTAATATTGTAGAGTACGAGATTTTCTAGTACTGATCTCATCTGTAATATTTGTTTCCGTTATCTGTATATTAGGGTTACCACTTGGGCTTTATGGGGACTAATCTAATTTGTAGTGTTTGTTTCCAATGTGTGTGTTTTAGGGATACGTTTAGGGATATATGATGTTTAATCGTGCCTGTAATATTTGTAAGCAGTATGTGTATTTTAGGTTATTATTGATATTATCTGAGGTCTGATCTTATTTGCACTATTTGTCTGTAGTTTGTTCCTTTCAGAACTAGGTTTAGTGCTATATAAAGGATTGAACTATTTGTTTCTAGTATGTGTTATAGGGTATATGTTATAATGAGGACTGATCTCATCTGTCCAGTTTTTGTGTCTTTTAAGGTTTTATTAGGACTGATCTAAACTTTACTATATGTTTGCAGTCTGTATAATTTAGCATTAGGGTTAGAGTTATATCACAAATTATTTCATCCGTAATCTTTTTTCCCAATATGTGTATGTTAGGGTGTGGGTTTGGACTATAAGCAGACAGATCTTATCTATACAATTTTGCCTCTAATAAATGTCTTTTAGATGACTTCACATTTCCCATTGTCAACTTCCCATTCATCAGTAGCAACATTCCAATACCATCGCCGTATGGAGTTTATATTTCACAACTCATACGCTATTCTAGAGCTGCTGACCTGCTCCAGCAAGGGTACGTTGCTCCTAGGCTGAAGTCATGATTTCAAAAATTCTACGGTCTTCACCATGAACTAGCTGACCGTTATGGAATATCTGTTTCCCAAATGAAGACGGATCTTTTTCCTTTGCCTTAGTTTTGTTCATTCCTCTTATCGAGGATGACTTTACTGGACTTGACATGAGCAACACGATGGGTGTCTAATTAGAAGCAAGAACTCTTTATATTTCTGGAACACCTAGGTTCACTCCTGGCTTTTAGTGGGGTTGGTGTTGTTCATCTACATTTTTAGATTTTCTGTGTTATGTCTTCTGTTGCATGTTCATCTTATCTATACTATTTGTCGTTTGTTTATGTTTTTTTCGACTAAAGATATATATATATAAGAAGTGATCTCATCCGGACAAATTTTTAAAGTGTCTTTATAGGTTATTGACTGGGTTATATGTGAACTGATTTTGTCTCCGTTATATGTTTCTAGTGTGTGTTTGTTGGATTATATGTGGACTGATCGTATCTGTACTATGTGTCTCTGGTATGCGTGTTTTAACGTTAGGGTTATATGAAGACTGATATCATCTGAAATATTTGTTTCCAGTATGTGTATTTTATTGAAAGGGTTAGGATTATAGGAGATTTGATATTATCTCTACTGTTGTTTCCATTATATGTCTTTTCTAGTAAGGGGTAGAAGTTATATGAGGACTGATCTCATCGGTACTGTTTGTTTTCAATATGTGTATTTCAGGGTTACGGTTATTATGAGGACTGATTTTATCTGTTTTTTGTCTCCAGTATGTGCCATTTAGGGTTAAAATTATGGTTACATGAGCCTTAATTTCATCGATGCTATTTAATTCTTGTATATATCCTACCATGCCTCAGTACAAACAGTATCCAGTATATACATTTTGTTTATGTGTGCCATCTAGTATCTACAAACGAATCGACGTATGTACAGATACGGAACGCCAGGAGTGCCTTATGTTGAGATTTTTCTTCATACGTGGTGCTTTCGTCTTTATATGTGGTGCTTTGTCATCATATAAGGTGCTTTTCTCTTTATATGTGGTGATTTTGTCTTTTTTTCGGTGCTTTCGTCATTATATGTGGTGCTTTTAACTTTATAGGTGGTGCTTTATTCATTATATAATGGTGGTTAATTAAAACGTTATATGTGGTGCTTTCTTCATTATATGATGGTCGTAAAAATTTCTCGAATCTCCTTGGGTGTTTTCAAAAGGTATAATTTTGACCAGAGTTATTTCACTGTATACCTTTTGATAATTGATCTTGGAAATACAGTGAAATATACAACAATACACAATAATAGTGCATCGAATGTCCTCATTACAAGTGGTTCATTTGACTCTGCTTTCGTTATTAGCGCGCTCATCCAGAGTGTTTGAGGAGGGTGGTAATGTAGTCGTCCCGGCATCGGCATACCACTTGGGCAAGGTTTTTGGACTAGTTTGTATATCCGTCTATTTTTTGCTTCTAGAATGAAACATGATGACAAACACTGTTTTTATTGTTGTTAGCAGATGGCGGACAAATTTGAGCAAAAATATACGAAATTTTTAATAACATTATTATTGTTTTTCACTTTTCTGGACTTGGTCAAATTTTAGGGAATAGTGCTTGGACTAGTTTGCATATTGGTCTATTATTGCATCTAGAATGAAGCAAAATGAAAAATTAAACTGTTTGTATTGTTATTAGCATATGACGGACTACTTTAGGCAAAAATATTTGGAATTTTTAATAAATTCTTATTGTTTTTCACCTATTTAGACTTTGCAGGGCCGTACATATACGTCCCTGGACTTATTCAAGTTGTAGGACAAAGTTTTAGAACTAGTTTGCATATGGGTCTATTCTTGCCTCTAGAATGAAACAG
>JAOXYI010023792.1:0-13393 GCA_028566495.1 Lithophaga antillarum
AATCGGTTTTCTTCAACTTAACTGAAAATTTGAGTTATCAGGAATAAATTTACCTAATTTCTACTGTAGAGGGTCCAAAATTTCACTTCGAGTTATCCGAAAATTTGGCTTACCTGTGTTCAAGATAACAAGAGTCAACTAATTTTCAAAATTTGTATTTGAATGTAAAAACAATGTCCTCTTATAGTATGACCTTAATAGTTTTATGAAAATCCATTTAGGGAAAAGGAAAACATGTTTGAAAACTGATCAGCTATTGTTGATTAGATTGAGGAGGAAAGTAAATACTGTTATGTCCATAAGAACCTCTAGGATAGTTTCTTTATACTTTATTTTCTTGTATGCATTGAGGGCAGTTTGTGTTTATTTTAAATCTAACAATCAAAAAATCTAGATACAGGTTCCAGAAAGATGAGGGATTTTAAAATCTCACCCTTTGATTTTCACAGGTTTGTAATTTTAGTAAATGTCTGAATTCTTATTCAAGCTACATGTAAATAATCTAGATAACAAAATTTCTTGTTCAACATGTATTTTTACTGTTAATCATAGAATGCTAATACCATTAAAAATTCATGAATTATAACACATCAATGTCTCATTCAATATAGTTTCATTGATCATTATCTAATAAGCTGCACTTGACTGACTTAAGGGAAAGTAAAATTTTAATATTGTCTCTGACTAACTAGTCTGAAAGATGTTTAATTACTTACAGAAATGGAATACATTTTTTATTCCATCTATTCAATTCTTGTCTTGGCTGAATAGTAAAAGAAATATATGCCATCATTTCTATGGGGATTGAAATAATCATTTAAATAGTGCATAACAAAACTATTTCTTTTTAATTTGTCATCTGCATTGAAAGTAAAATATTTATTATTATATCATTAAAATTATATTTTCCCTTCAGATGTGCATGACTCATTGTTTTTAAATATGGATAAGAAAATTCAGGAAAGAAAATGAACGTTATGCAAGCGTATGATAAAATGCCATGAACATTGCCATGTAATAACACCGATGTTGCTGTGTGATATAAGCATTATTGCACAGACTTGTTGTCACACATTTTGTATAAATTGGGTATGTGATAAAAAATATCTCAGTCCACAGTAGGACATTTATTAAACAGGGCAGTTAAAAATGTATTATGTTCAGTCATATAATAAATTACTGTATTGTTGGTATCATTTTTCATAGAAGGTAGACTAGGAAGTATAGAAACTTTGATTACCCTATAGTTTTTTGTTTTTTAGAAGAAACTTTAAAAACCAGTGTGACTATTTTAAAGTCATAAAACTGCACAAATTCTGTGCTCCATGTTTTTAGTAAATTCCTTCTGTTAATTTTATGAAAGATTTTGAAGATGACTAAAGGAAATATTATGGAAACAATTTTTTTTTTTAATTAACCAGGAACTGTTATCCCAGCACAAAGTTGTACACATCAGATGGAGAAATAGAAAAGTATTACAGGTTGGTATTATATGTTGTATAGAAGATTTGTACCATTTCTTGCTGAACTAAACAAGATTTGAAGTCTTACTGTTACTGTAGAAATTTAAATGCTTTACTTTTTGAAGGCATGCATACTTGAACATATAACTACCAAAAGCAATACATGTACCGTTAAATAAAGATATGAAAGGAAGTGTGATTTATTTGTGTTGTAAAGTATTCTTTTGCTAATATATTTTGTAAAAAGATTACTGTACGACCACAATAAATTAATTCTTAGATTTTCATCCCCGCCCGCCCGATATTTTTTCAATACAAAAATTTTTTTTATTTGTAATTTAGAAGATAAGGTGCCTATTTTTCTTCATTTTAAGGCATTTTTGCACCAAAGCAGACATAAAATATATAATAAAATTTGCCTGCCTGCCCCTATTCAGGAAAAATTTGGATGAAAATCTAATAATTAATTTATTGTGGCCTAAACATGGAAATTTTCACATGATAGTTATTTTTGCTTATTTCCTATTTGCAAGACATGTGTGAAAATTACCCCCACATGAATACTTTTAATGATATAGATAATACCACTGCTGTCAATGAATGTGTGAAAATTATACCCAAGCAAAATGTTCAAATTTGAAAATCGTGAAATTACCACCCACAAAAAACAACAACATTTCCAGTAAATAAAATATTTTTAGACTTTATAGTGTTAGTTGTTTTTTTAATGAAAAAACTGATTCCTAGAAGAAGATTGGAATTACCAGAGATAAAAAGTTTTCAAAAAGATTTTATTATTTAACATATATTTGATATTTACATTATTTCAGATTGCACTAAGCAACATGGTCATTGTAACATTTGTATTCAGCTGTTATAGTGGTGATGCTGAAAAGATTTTTATTGACAAGTCACTGGTTGGAAAAGGTGTTGGAGAAACAGTGTCAGATGGTAAGCTTATCTTTTCAAATATAACTAATCTAGATTTGATTATAAAAAAATATGATGGGAATATCTGAACAGTACATTAGCTCACAAATGCCTGTAGTGCATGAGTGAGATATTTAGTATTGTTTGGTCATGAGTAGCATATTTTATATAACTGAGAAGACAGATTAGTTATACTATTTATTATATAGATATTGTTACTATTTTTAACTCACCTGACTCAAAGGGTCATGTGAGCTATTGCCATCACTTGGCGTCCGTCGTTGTCGTCCGTTGTCGTCGTAAACTTTTTCAGAAATCTTCTCCTCTGAAACCACTGGGCCAATTGGAACCAAACTTGGCCACAAACATCCTTAGGGTGTCTTGTTTCAAAATTATACCTGATGTACCCGCTGACCAACCAACATGGCCGCCGTTACTAAAAATAGAACATAAGGGTAAAATCTACAAAAAATACAATTAAAAAATTCTGAACAATCCTGTAAAGGGCCAATTGCTACCAAGCTTTTGGGAAATGATACAGTAATGATCCCCTTTAAGAATTATGGTTGATGACCCCAACCGCCATCAAACATGGCTGCCAACGTTACTAAAAATAGAAAATTTGACAAAAAATTCAATAAAAAAGTTCTGAAAAATCCTGTAAAGGGCCAATTGCTACCAAACTTTGGGTAAATAAAATCACATATGATCCCCTTTAAAAATTATGGTTGATGACCCAAACTGCCATCAAACAAGGCCACTAGAGTTGCTAAAAATAGAAAATTTGACAAAAAATTCAATAAAAATTCTGAAAAAATACTATAAAGGGCCAATTGCTACCAAACTTTGGGTAAATGATACATTTGTAATCCCCTATTAGAAGTATGGTTGGCGACACCAGCAGCCATCAAACATGGCCGCCACGGTTAATAAAAATGGAAAATTTGACCAAAAAATTCAGTAAAAAAAATTTTGCAGAATCCTGCAAAGGGTCAATTGTTACTAAACTTTGGGTAAATGATACATTATAATCCCCTTTAAGAAGTATGGTTGGTGACGCCAGCAGCCATCAAACATAGCCGCCACGGTTACTAAAAATTGAAAATTTGACAAAAAATTCAGTAAAAAAAATTCTGAAGAATCCTTGAAAGGGTCAATTGCTACCAAACTTTGGGTAAATGATACATTTATGTTCCCCTTTAAGACTTATGGTTGATAAACCCAACGGCCATGAAGCATGGCCGCCACAATTACTTAAAATAGAAAATTTGACAAAAAATTCAGAAAAAAATCTGAAAAAAATCTATAAAGGGCCAATTGCTATTAAACTTTGGCTAAATAATACATATAAATTTTTTGGAACTTTTTTAAGACACCCCCGTATCCAAGATGGCTGCCAATACTAAAATAGAAAATATTCTAAATAGCATGTATGGCTTTTTTGTCCACAGAATGAGATCAAATTGAACTGTAGATGCATGGTAAAGTGTTGTTAAACATGCATTATCGGTTTTTATGAAAAATTTTCTGTTTTGCCAATTTTTGACTAAAATCCAATTAAAAATAACTGTTCTACCAAACTGAATCAAACTTAACCGGAATGGTCCTTGGGTGGTCCCCATTCAGAATTGTGTCCCATGACCTCACCTGACATCCAAGATTGCAGTCATTAGAAAAAATAGAAAATGTTGAAATCTTTTTCTAGAATCATTGTGTCAAATCAAATACTAACCTGAAGTCACTAGGAAACC
Source organism: Lithophaga antillarum (assembly GCA_028566495.1). Lineage (NCBI taxonomy): Eukaryota > Metazoa > Mollusca > Bivalvia > Mytilida > Mytilidae > Lithophaga > Lithophaga antillarum. The sequence continues at coordinate 4,145 of JAOXYI010023792.1, forward strand.
AGGTGAGCGATACAGGCTCATTCAGGTGAACCTGTAGGTCTATTCATATATTGTTGCATGTAGTCAAGGAATATTTTATTCTTTGGGATAATAATATTACTAAATGCTAACTAACTCGATTAAAAGGGATCGGAAAAGATTCCTTCCCTTTTTTCTTTTTTTTTCACTGTCAAGCTATTATATTTAAATAATTGCTACTTTCTTACAAAATAATCGATTACTTTTTTCAGTCCTCGGAATAACAATGTAAAAGTAAAAGAATCATTAACACGGCATTCAAAATTGATTGATGTACTATGTATGTCTATCATTAAATACGATGCAATTATCATTTTTAACAGCTAGAAAGTATTTTTGTCTTCCTTTCTCATCTGACATATACAATTCACGATGAAATCTATAATTATGATAGTATGATTACTGGACAGAGACAAATACGAACCACACAAACGCAAATGATGAAAATTAATGAAATAATGATTAATCTAATCAAAATTAAAGATCTTGGTGCATTTACGCAAAACATATGGCCGTTTTCTTCTGTTCTGGTAAATAGGTAGAAAATAGTTAAAATAAATAATATTTAGTTAAATAACGTTTGCATTTAAAAAAAAAAGAATTACAGTTGGAAATACTGAATATTAAAAAACATTACGTTTAAAAAATCTAAAATATATGAGGGAGAGAGAGAAAATTAAACCTTAAAAACATATGGAATATTCAAGAGAGAAAAACAAACCCATATTTAAATAATGGACCAATCGATTGAAATAGAAAAAATCAAATGCTGTCAAGTATTGAAAGTCTGTAAAGTTTTAGAACATCAATTCTAGGTTTTAAATATTCCGAAACTGACTTGGTAATTTGTTCTGAACAGCAAAAGATTACAGATCTGTTATACATTTCTATACTGTGGTTGAAATCTACGCTGCAGTTTTTATCTAATGATCGGAAGTTTTACTTTTTTATGTTTTTTCGAAGTTTGCTAATCCATTGTTTGTTTATTTGTAGTTACGCGATTGCTATTGGTTACAAGATTAGAACAACATCTTTACTATATGAAATCAGTAACACTTTCTAACTAATTTTTTATAAACGTTCTACTCTTGAAGACGTTTAGTATGCATCATACAACCACATCTTTTTACTTTTTTGGAAAATAAAGTTCCACGTTATACATTTTTTCCTGTTGCATCGTATACATATTATATTTATTGATTTGATTGCATGTGTAGTCGTATTACCATCAACATATGAAAAATAAATATCAAAATTATGATATCAATATTAATTTACAATTTTTAAAAAATTGTCCTGTGTCTACAGATTTATTGAGTAAAAAAATATTTTTGTAACATTTTCTTCTGCAGTAATATGACAGGATTTTATATTTTCATAAACCTCCATCAAAATTATTGTGCTTTCATCCTCACATTTTGAACAGGTAGTCTTATTATACTTATTCTATTCTTTCATCCATTATACTGAAATTTTCGGTATCTTTCTTTCCTGAGAACAAGCTCAACAAAATCTTAATGTTGATGGTTTGAACAGGGAGCCCTTTTTTCATTACGACAAAGTTTGAAAGAAATTGAACGTCTTATTGATTAACGACCGAAAATTCTGTTTCATGAAATACATCTTGAGGTAGAAATCTCTTTTCTTTTCCAACATGAAATGCATGGAATATTTAAACTGGTAAACAACATCAGTTTGAGCTTTTCAACAGCATATCCGCAGTTTTTCTTAATAAAATTAATGCCAAATGTTGGTTTATTAAGATCCATTTATGACGCAACTAATGCAGTAAACAAAACCAAAAACTGTCATATTACCCAGTGTACGAAGTCGACAAATGGCAAATCAGGTAAAGAGAACGTGTAATGACTACGATACAGAGAACACATCCGTAAATCATTTGTTATACGGATACTCTATAATGGTCAACCAGCTTGTGATGACGACCGTACAAGTTCCGGACTGATGACATTAATTTGGCTTGACGTAGATTTTGTGACAGTAATAGCCATTTATATAAAAACCGCAAAAGTGGACACAAGATCTAGATTGGCGGATCTACTGTGAAATGTAAACTCCACAGACTGGCCATGCTGGTATCTTACTACTCAGAAAAGAAAAGTTCACAATCGGAAAATCATAGTCAACACGTCTGTCGTAATGTTTTGATATAAGCCGTTATCATTTTTCAATCAGTAGGTATAAGTCCAGTAAGATGGAAACTTAGATGTTTATGTGATTTCATTAATTTCAAGCTCAAACACAAAATGAAGTTGAAGATGCTACTTGGGTCAGTCTTTAACTGCATCAGTTGGCAAGGACACCAAAAAAACTTGATAGCGATAAATATGTTTCAGTTCCAAATGGCAAAGCTTCCAACAGTAAAGTTTTTTGTGCGTAGCAATGAGCCTTAATGCCACTTTCAACAATTCTCCATCTATGTTTTATATGGAAGAAGTCGTAAACTCGGAACAATCACCGATTTTCGGAAAGTCACTTGTACATTTATAAGATAAGATACTGGTATATAATTCAAAATACATTTTCTTTTTTTCAATCGTTCAAGTTCAGGTGCAAACTCACGTCTTAGAGATTACTGTACAGGTACATGTGAACTATCTACCTAGACCAGATCCCCAAGCACACTTTTATGAATCTCAGATAAAAGTAGATAGAATTATATGTTAACTGCAATGACAGTTTTTACTGCTCCTTCTGGTTATTTTGTTCAATGGGAATAATATTCATTCAATCTGCAAGTTGTAAAATCCTGAACCCAGAAACTGAAAACTTTCTTTCCCCTTAAAAGGGGCATGAAACGAGGCTTATAGTGTGATGATGAAGATCGTAAAGCTGATTTTTTCATTATAACAGTGCTCGACACAATAAGAAATATGAGTCGCTTGTCACTTGTCACCTCTTAAAAAATCTAAAATACATATATCAGTTTTTTGTTCAATAGTGGATAAACGAGGGTTAAAATTTTTACTTCCTTTGGCAATTTGGTATTTACTAGTATATTTTATTTCGTCTCTAGGACAAGAGTTTAACCTAACATTTCTTTACCTCATTTTAAGATTTTTGGGAAAATGTTTCGTTTTGAATAATAACAGGTTCACCTAGTCTTTTCTCGGGTGACGATGGCACATCAGATTTTCTAATGTACTTAATATGCAATTTTTCTTTCAAATTGATCAAACTCTTTATGAGAATTCAAGGTATGATCTCATATTTTAATGTAAAACTCTTAAAAAACATAGTATGTTCAAGTTAATATACCCTTATTAAAGTCTAGGAAGCTACATGTGATAAAAAAATTCCTGCATAATATAAATAAACAACAGTTCTTATCAGAGGGCCATGATTTCTGGTAATTGTAACCTTTTTGCACTTGAGCCCATTATGTCATTTTCAAATATTATAAACACAACATAAAAATTCAAGACTTTCTTTTGAAAATTATTACTAAAAAGACATTTTAGTTCGAATGTATTTTGGTAATGTGATTACAATTATTAAGAAAATATTTCTCCTGTTTATGACGTTCAATGGTCCAAAAATGTGAGCAGCGAACGTCCTTAAATGAATATGTGCTCACTGATAGTCTTGGCAGCTTATGAAAGACTTGGCGGTCACTTTTATTCGTCCAATTAGGCGAATAAATTCAAACTTTTTTCAGGACAATAGGATTACTACAAACACAGAACAAGTAAAATATATGCTTCACCTTAGTCAACTACGAATAAGTGCCGCTTAATTTACATTGTTTTGCGGAAACTTGTGTTATAAATGGAAGTCCCCAAATTGATCTTTTACGAGAAGTCGGGAATTCAGTCAATGAATGAATGAACAGTTTCAAGTTTGAAAGTAATCTTATACAAATCACAGGATTATATTAAAAATATGCTGAATTTATGTATGAATATCAGTTAAGTACTTGTCTTTCTAAAAATCATGCAGAAGTTGATTCAAGGTCAGAAAAAAAAACACCAGTTTCTAAATGGTTATCTCTTTAGGACTCAATGTTATACACAAAATTCATAACTACTTTTCATTTAAGACTTTGTCATCAGAGAAATAAAATACAAAGAATGCACTGCAGAAATCAAAGAAAGCAAGACAATAAATGATTTTGTTGTACAATACATTGTAATTTTTGGGAAGTTCCAAAGTTTATTACCCGAATGACAGAGCAAATTTGTGAAAATCATTGTCGTTTCCGAAATATAGGCCTGTCAAACATGGAAAATAAATGGTTAGTACCAAGTGCATTTTCTATCGATGAATTAGATATATAATAGAGACTGTCTGATCCTTAGGCAGACAAGCATTTAATAACTGATAGATGTCTATTTAAAAACTGAAATGAGAAACAAAATTCAATATCTCGTTGCTAGTTAAATATGTACACTGACCAGATAGAATTGTACTTCAACAGAGAAACATGCAGGTACATAGAAAATTGACATAAATGGCAGACAAAGGATATATTTATTAAAATTTAAAACTTTATCGTTATACAAATAATCCATTAAACGAAACTAATTGTCTACTACCTTTTAAATTTGATTCAGATAAAATATATTAAACTGCATATTGATGATAAAAATAAAAAAACAATACAGAAAATCATCGATTTACTTTTCCAGTGTGATTTCATTTACATCGATGATCTACTTGGTCAAACAGTAAACTTATTTGAAAGTTTTAGCATCAGTATGTCAACAATTTCATTTGTTTATATAAAAATTGCGATAACGAGTGGACATTGTACATTCGCCGCTGTACTACACGTATTAATGGATGCACTAAATAAATAGACAGTGTGAAACTAAATTAAATAGAAATTATCAAGTCTTTGTAAAAGTTTATGATTTTTGCAAAATGCTAAATGGAAAAACGGTTTTGAAATATATTTTTGTTTACCAGTGTTTTCCTTTTATAGTGGTTCAGTTTTCTTTATTATATGCCAACAGGACAGAAAAACAGAATTTCGTGGTCGAAAAAGAAAACATTGTTGTAAACAATGCAACAATAATCGGAACACATATGGCAAGATCAGTAAAAGAATGCGCATCTTTATGTACTACTTTGGAGACATGTTGTGTGGCCAGTTACAACAACACAACAAACAGTTGTAACATGGATTCTTGTTGTCACCCTGAAACAGAACAATCTGAAAGTGCTCTGATGATCAGAAAAGTTCCGACACAAGGTAAGAATAGTTCAAACTACTTTCCAATGTTTCAAATACCACATTTTTTTTATTTTCCAAGACTTTGAAGCGATTGGAACCCCAAAAGTAATAATAATAATAAACTCGCAAACTGTAACAATTTTAGTTTAGGTTTGGAATCTACAACAATGCATACTGATTATTTGTAATTCGTATGTTCAAACATCAATCATTTGTAAATGAAAACTGTTGCAAATCTTCACCAGTCTGAGTTCTTTTAGTTACATTTATTAAGAGATGAAACATTTAAAACTGTCTTACTTAATCATTCCCATTTTCCAACAGGAAATACTCTAGAAAATCTGAGACATAATTTGAAAGTATTTAAAGTGCTGTGTTATTAACAATTAAAAAACGCTTTTTTTTTTCTTTTCCTTTATTCTATTTTATTTTTTTATTTGTTAATTTGTTTATATATTTCTGAAAGGTTTGGCAAAATACTTTGCAAGGTAATATATATGTGTTCTGTCAGAAAAAAAATATTTACGTTTCATCATTGACTCGTTAACTCCTTATCATATAATGAATTATATACAATTTTTGACGTTCATCTTATTTTGTTACAGTCATACTTCCTCTAACAACTTGGACGTGATATGGTTTTATTTGATTTGAATTTTTGCCTTTCTCAAATGTTAATATTCTGCATTTTTCTTTATTTTCCAACATAAGACATGGAAGTGAAGTGATTTGATCTACGTTTTTCCAACTATCTGTTGATATTCTGATTTTTTGTTTATTTTCTCTGGTCTCTCACGATAGTCATTAATTTCGTTGAACTTTAATGAAAAATTAGTATGAAATCTAGTTAGAAGTACGGATTTTGATTGTTTTGTTTTCAACAAGTAATGACTTATAACCAGCCGATAATCTATCCCGCTGGCAAACAGTTATTTGCTTCAATATTCCCCGACCTGACTTTTACATCTTCTCCCCCCTTTTTATGTGTTTTCCTTTCTCCACTTTTGTATTAGTATGTGGGCGGCTTGAATTCAAAAGAATCTGTGCAGGCTTTTTATAGTATGTTTTAATGTGTGTACTACCATTGCAAACCCAGATATGAAGCGGAGAGTATTTGGGATCCCCATAAAATCGAATAAAATCGATTTAATCCCGCCACATTTCATATGCCTGTTCCAAGCCTGTGGTCTGGATTTTCATCGGTTGTTTGTCTTTTGTTTTTTTTTGTTTTTTTGTTGTTTTTTTTTCGTCGGTTGTTTGTCTTTTGTACCTTTATTCGGTTTTGGGGGGTGGGTTTGTGGTGAAATCGATGCTTGGTTTGCAAGACCTTATTGTATTTGTTTGGATTGTTGACATTCATTCTTTTTCTCTTCTTTTCATATAAAATCTCTTTCTACATTACATTCAAAATAAAAGTATATGGGATTAAAAAGTGAATAGTTCTACATAAAATGTTAGCAATATGACTGAAAGTAGTCGGTAACAGTCTCTACATCACAAAAGGTAATCTATTTTTCAATATATATTAATTTAGACGATATAAAGAACACAAAACCAAAGGATTGTGCTGACCTACCTACAGGAAGCAGAAGTGGAGTGTATACAATTTTTCCTGAAAACTCAACTGCAATTAACGTTTATTGTGACATGGAGACAGAATGCGAAGGATGGACGGTAGGTATATTGTGTCATGGGTAAATAACTGTGATTGTAGTAGACATGTTATAGTGTGGATACTGATTGTCGTGTGGCACAGTGGATAAATTGTTCAGAGGACACTGCACTGACTACGAAAGATTAAAGGTTGATACTCCGTTATATTAAAAAGACTTGTCTATTGGCTAAAACCTCAAAAATGAAAGAATTATTTACTTTAGGGTAAAAGCATTAAATTTTGCATAGTGTTATTGCCTGATCCCATGGGTTCAGACACTATAAGATTGAGTTTACACCGGTAGAACTAAAAAGGAAGTCTGAATAGAAGTACCGCATTTTGTTTTCTTGGAAGTTAGCTGAATATGATAAAACACTAAACTGGTCGCAAACTGGTCGCAATATTGGAAACGGAATGCGGATCGGAATTCGTTTTTCACCGGAGTTAGCTACATATGATAAAATCACTTAACTGATCGCAATATTTGAAACGCTGGTCGGATCGGAATTCTGAGAAAGCCTAATATGAGTACGTTGCTCTTGAAAATAATGGGAATGATGAAGTGAATAATTAACCCTGAAACTCAGTTCGTTCCGAGAGTTGTATCCATCTAATTAGGGTTATTACAATTTCCAGAAATATTATCACGAATTTAAGCCCCCCTTTCCCCCCAAAAAGGAACTGTTTTGTGTGTGTGAAATGATCACAACTGATTTAAAACCGGAAAGTTGTTACGCCTACGTTATGACAGTGTTCCTATACTAAAAGAAGTTCTGGCATATAGATATAGAACACCTGTTAAGCGAAAATTATTATCTACTTGCCTTTAGATGGGATCTTAAAAATGTACATAAAAAACTAATTGCTGAGGTCAGGCAAGCTTTTTTGGAAAGCTTATACTGGGATAAGCTACTTACTATCAATTATAGATATGGGACCACCTGAAAATAATCCAGTATGGCTGCTAAATCCAAGATGGCCTCCTCCTCTTAAAATCCGGTTGTACATTTACAGCTTTGACATCATACTACTGTATATGATCCCTAAACCAGATATTTAGGCATTTTTTTTCCAAACCTGTTAATTGTTTTATATTTTATACCCCTCTCCAATGACGCGGGCGAGAGCGGGGGTATATGATGCTCAGTATGTCTGTCCATCCGTTATTACCTATTATCTGCAAGTCCTCCTTTGCTTCTGAATGGATTTCCGCCAAACTTTCAGGATTTTTTTAGTGTCAAATGGTCTTGTGCACCTTCTATTTTCTTTTTGTTAGAATTCAATTTTTTTCAAAATTTCTTGGCTTTTTCATATTTAGAGTATTTACATGTTAACAGTGCTTTTTTCAGATTTAGTGCACCTGTTATCCGTAACTCCTTCTTACTACAGAATTGCTTATAACCAAACCTTACAGAGTTGTTAATGTGTACCTCCTATCTCATTTTTCTTGAAACTGAATATTCCAGATTTCCATGCACTAAATACATGTATCTCGACCCAAATAGTACACAGAACATACCTGTTATTCTCAACTCCTCCAAAACCGTTGATTGGATTTCAGCAAATCTTTCAGAGATTATTCAGGACAAATTGCAGATACACATCTTCCATTTAATTTTTTTATTGATTGTTTTAGATTTCTAAACACTTTATACATGTACATTGGCCAAAAACTACGCAGGACATGCCTGTTATCCCAAGTTCCTCCTAAATCAAAAAATGAATTTCAACAAAACTTTAAGAGGTTGTTCAGTACAAATTGTAGATGTGCACCTCCTATTTTTTCTTGAAATTGAATATCCTACAAATACTACACGAACCTTAGCTCAGATACTACATAAAATATGCCCGTTATCCAAAACTCCTCCAAAAGGAGTGATTGTATTTCAACAAAACGTGTAAAGATTGTTAATGAATAAATTCTCATATTTTATTTTGAGTGGATTGGATGGGCGACTGGTAAAAGTCGCCGATCCAAGACCACTAGTTTAGCACCGCTGTCGTGGGGTTGAGTCTTGCTCCGCTCCGCTTCATGTATAAAGTTTTCCAGACACCTACCCAACGTTGGGGTTTCGTCATTCAGCAAAAAAGTAGAGAGTGATGTAAACTTCTTGTAGCATGTTTTTTATACCCCCCCCCCGCTAGCGATAGCCGGGGGTGTATAGTGATGGTAAGTTCCGTCTGTCCTTTTGTCCGTCCGTCTGTCCGTCCGTGTGTCCGTCCGCACCTATTATCCGCAACTCCTCCTTCACTACTTGGTAGATTTCAACCAAACTTTCAGAAATTCTTTAGTACCAAGTGGCATTGTGCACCTCCTATTTTGTTTTTGTCAATATTGATTTTTTCCAAAATTCTGGGCATTTTAACATACCATGTGTTT
>JAOXYI010023899.1:0-21713 GCA_028566495.1 Lithophaga antillarum
AGGACCTAAACAGAACAACCAAAACCGTCTAAGGTCAACTTTGCCTGAGGGAGTTGTAACCTTAGTTTTAGTACAATTTCATAATTTATATATTTGGCTTCCAAATATTTTAGGACTCGAGCGTACCTGATGAAGGTTATTCTAGAAACACGTGTCGTGCGCATTGAAATTGGTATCATACGTTTATTATAAACTGAAAATTTACAATCAAATTGTATCATTTAAATCATGCCATTGCAGAAGCACTGGCTACTGAGCGGATGATACCTTCGGGGACTGACAGTCCACCAGCAGTGTAGCTTCCATATAGATTGGGACGGTTCGAAATAAACATTACAATTTCAGAGTATTCAGGTGTTGAAATTAAGTTTCATGTTTGTACCCTCCAATCAATAGTGGACATTCATTTTTCTAAAAAAAAAAAAAAAAAAAATGTATCGACACCATTCAAGTGCTTATTTCAGTCAAAAATTCACTTTAATTGACTTGTCATAATAAATGTATTGTTTCCTTTTGGGTAAATTACATACCGGATCTGGATAAATAAATTCTTTCTCTTGTTTCAAAACTGGAATAAGTGACGTAAGCTAATGTACATTTCAATGACTTTGTCAATACGGGCCCAAAATAAGCTGTCTCATATCAAAATTTTATTATCAATTAAAAAAAGTTACCTGCTCTCCAACATATCTTATTCCATTGAAAAATATCTGATAAGTCAATTCAACAAACGACCTGTTAAAAAGTCATAGCAGTTAATTGGGTGATACTATTACTGTATACAAGTAGAAAAATTGTTTATCATGAAATTACTTTTCAATGTCAAGTCGAAGAAAATTTTGCCGACCAGTATACTTGGAGGAACTTCTGATTGATTATTTATGTTTTTGCATCTAGTTATGGCGAAAATAAAAATAAAAATAAAAAAAATATATATAAAGCTCCTGATGACGTCATTATTGGGCCCTGTGCTTCGCTTCCTTCTTGTTATTGATATTGCACTAGAAAGATTGGAACCTATCCCCTTTACAAAATCTGGAGTGTAATTAGGTGCATCAATACGGTTTGCTTGCAAAGCCAGTATTTAAGACACACATTCAGATTATTGAATCAACACCTTATTCTACATATTGGAATTCGACACATTATGTAATTAAAATACCGGTCAACGACGAACACAAATAATACATTCTCCACTTGCTATATGATTTTTGGAAAACAAATTATGCGGGAATTTCTGAACTTCAACAACGAACCTACGAAAGACTTTATAGCGGATTATTATCGCGGAGTGTTAAGTTTGGCGTATGTTGACGTATATTTCATGTATTAAAATGAAGAAAATATATTTAACTGCAATCATTTCACTTCTTTTGCCAATTTAAAGAAATTGTAGATAATACTTTTTTGCCATTAATAATTTTTATCAACACCTAGCCAATATATACCGAAAGCAGGTAAAATGCTTTCCGATATTAAGAGTCACATGCACGTGGAGAAAATTTCAGTGTTTTCCCTAGCTGATGCATTAATTTCTGAATTCTTGTTGTAATTGTTTTCTATCTGGTTTCTGACAACAGCTTTTTTTGTAGTGGTTTCTGTTGCATTCTATTATGTATTCAAGCCATTTTTTAAAATTGTTTTTAATTGTAAAGCAGAAAATGTACACCCCAGAGATATTGCTCTTTCAATAAGAAATTCTTTTTAAATAGATTGTAAATCAGAGAATTCGCACTCCATAAAAGTTACTATTAAACTTTCCGATGGACTGTCGCAGTCAAATGAAAAGTGGAAGCTTTTGATCAGTATTTAAAAGAATAGAAAGAAATAATGCATCTTTAGTCAAAATCCACTTTGTAGTCAATTGCTTGTAGGTGAAAGTACCTTGGATGTAAAAGACTACACACTTCTTTAAATCCATCAAATACTTACATTTGTATTTGGGCATTTCTTTTTAAATTCTAATGAAGATTTCCACGTACATATTGCGTTTAATTAGTCATTTTGCGCTATTTGGTCACAGATAAAACATTTTCTACAATCGAACAGGCGGATTAGTTACATGGGGAGCAGGACAATTGTCCCCCGGTTAACTGCCCCACCTAGGACAACTGCCCCCATATAATATATTTTTTTTTATTTTAATTTTTTTTATTTTATTAGACCTTTTTTTCTGATACTTGAGAGGACTGCATTTATTTAAATTTCATAATTTTAAGTATTTTTTTCAGTAATATTTTTTAAGTTTATATTAAATTTATTTTCATAAATGTTACTACTTCAAATGGTTTCTTTATCATATTCTTATCTTCAATCATACATGTAACTTGATATATTTAAGGAAGAAATGTTTCTATTTTCATATTGTTCGTGCATCAACAATGAACTTTTAACTTCTAGAGATAAAATACTTGTTGGTTGTTAAATGATTTTTATGGCATGTTGATGCTATTATGAAAAAATAAATATTCATTTCATTATTTATGGTTTTTATTTAACTTAAACCGACAAATTATATCTTCTCATGACGTTTGGTATGAAATGTTTTTAGTCTGGACCATGGTTAGTGCTGAAATTTTAAATCCAGTTTAAGGTGCATTGGTGTACTACTATTATTCTATGGTGTAAAATATTTTACAACTAGACAAAGATAAACAAGGCTGTTTATTTTATACTTTTTCTATTTGCGAAATATTCAGAAAGAGAAACATGAAAATTACTTCTGTTGTATAACGCATAAGAATTTTACATTGTGACGACGATGTCAAGTGTACATTGTGACATATTTGATAAGTTACTCAATCAAGGCTGCATCAAGCAAAAATAAAATGACATCACTTCGGAAATTTCACAGATGATGACGGACTTCTTTTCGTATTGTGTCTGTTTTGCTTCAACGTTAGTGCTTGTGTTTGATCCTTTGTTGGTAATGGTCTTGTCTTTTCCTCTGGATGTATGATTTAATAAATTCGATATTCTTCTCATTCTATTCACACGTGATTTATTTTTTTCACCTAGACACCTAGTTTCTCATCGTTTTCTATATAATGATCAATAGAGAAAAACAGGGGATGAAAATGTTAATATCAATACTGGAATTAAGGTATATAATGTGATTAAAGTGACAAACACAAATTCATTGTTAACTTGTAAATACAAAATCAACATTGAATCTACGAAAGAGTTTATCGGAGAGAAATTCAAATCATTCAGTCTACTTGGAAATATTCTGGGTTTGTCATTCGCAGAACACAATCGCCATATTAAATTTTACTTGCTTATCTGTTCAGATCTTCTTTTACTTTTAAATAATATACAGAAATTGCTGAAGTACGTTATATACTTATAGATAGGATATCGATATAACGAGATACTATATCTAGTTATAACGACACAGTATCTCGTTATAACGACATAGTACCTCGTTGTAAAGAGATACAAAAAGCATTCGACGTCCTAAATCAGACACGGTACTGAAGAGTATGAATTGTTTTTATAAAATCTTTTTCTGGTGGGGTTTTTTGCCATCAGTTATTCGGAAACTTTATTTAAATTTTAATTTAAACTATTCTATTTGAAAACCGAGTAATAAAATTTACCTCGAAAGATGAATTCTTCTTATGTATCGGTGGCTACCAAAAGTTAAAAGGTAAAGTAAAAAGCACAATCCGGATGACAATATAACATCGATGAACAAATGTAAAATATTTCTTTTATACCTGCATAAGAATGCAAATCTTTGGCTTCTGTATACATGTTATAAAGCAATATTTATCCGTGATATAGACACAAATATCGCCATAGACATATAAAGAAAAGACCCAAAACAAACAAAAGAATTTTGAATTGTGAACATTAAATATTACATTACCAATTATTTATAGTTTGTGAACGCTTTGCATGTTTTGAAGCTTTAATAATTGAGACTGGATTGTGATATGTGCATCTTATATGTGTCTATTAGTTTCTATTATTTTTTCCAGTTATGGAAAGAGTAAGCAGAAACGACCTGTCAATTCCATTGTATAACTATTTGTGCACGACACTTGGAACAGAAGATGTGGTAAAAACAAGGCGACTGTTTTACTCGATCTTCGACTATACAGTCTCTAACAAATATCATATCTATATCAGTAGTGGTAGTAAAGGCGAAGGACTCGACATGCGTGGCAGTGACACAGATGTGATGTATCTTGACAATCTTATACATGTATATGAGAATGAAACAGATGAGATAAAATCTAATTCATTTATAATGTTGACAGAAAATGCAAAACCTCGATTTGTACAATTAAAATATTGTAGTCAAATTTCTAAACCATTCTTACGTCAGTGGTGTGCCCGTTTTGGATCTGAACTATACCTATCAAGTGAAAGATTGGAATTATGGTTGGAAAAGCTATCTGACATACGTAAAAGTAAAGAGTTCATTCATGGGCCTTGTATTTCTGACCCCAATAGGTTAATTGATCTGGTTTATTGCATTAATTGCACATCATGGATACAGCAAGCTCATCAGTGGGTTGGCAGGAATCGTACGTGGCCGTCATCAGAATTGGTTTCAAAGATTGCCAGTTATGAGGTTCTATTAGTGCCTATTGGGAGTAAAGGTTCTCCAAATGAACATCTTGAGTGGCGACTATCGTTTTCGATAGCCGAGAAACAACTGATTTATTCATTTACACATACTCAGCTTCTTTTTTATATATAAAAATTGTTTGAAAGAAATCATTGATAAAAACATGAAGTGTAAAGGATTACTTTGTTCATATTTTTTGAAAACAATTCTATTTTGGATTTCTGAAGAACTGCCATTATCTATTTGGATACCTGAAAATATACTACGCTGTTTCATGCATGTCTTTAATCGCCTTATATATCATATTGAATACACAGTCCTTCCTCACTATTTCATTATACAAAGCAATTTATTTGAAAACAGATTTACTCTGAAGCGACGATCCTACCTAACACAAAGTTTGTCTGAACTTTACAGTAGAGGTATATTTGGCTTACGACAATCATCGACAATGTCAGAATTTTTCGATGCTGCCCGAGTTCATTGGAACCATTTGTTGTCTGTATCAAAACACGACCAAGTACTCCCCCAAATAAGTGCTGTTATATGTGCAAGGAATAGCGTCTGGAGTTCTTTAATTTTTGAACTCTGGAAAACATTAGAAAAACGGTATGCAGTGTTCCGTCGATGTAAGCTTAAACTCCATCGATTTCTCTATTTTTCTATCATTCATGGAATGTCCCAGGTTATAGGTCGATACCATCTTGTAGAATCTGCATTATGTAATAAAGACCAGTATAGTAGACATAAACAATATTTTCCATACCTTATACTAGGATTACGAACAGATGGTTATATCTAGCAACATATTATTACTGTGTAAAACAATACAAACTATCATTACAAGTAGTAAAATATGTGTTGTCAAAATGCTCTCCTGGTAAAATATTTGATGACGAAATTACACATGGACGTTTAGATTTACTAGAATGTCAATATTTGAACGTCCATGAAATTTTCAGGAAAAATTTTATATCATGCATATTATTTCTAGGAAAGTCTGCATTATACCCTGCTGAACTTAAAATAGAATTTAATTTTAGAAACGCCCATTAGAAACCGCCGGTCGTATATGCACATTTTCTCAGTTTCTTGAATTACTATCACCTTCGGGATCACTTGGGAAGTGGACAGGCTTTACGTGACTTACAACTGACAATCACAGAAAGTTACTTTGTCAGACATCAAGAACCACTTTGCGAATCTTACAACTGCCTTGCAATCGCTTTTTATATGACTGGCGATTCAAATGCTGCAAAATTGTACTTTGTGAAGTCTCTTAAACTAATCAAACATATAGGTAAAAAAGAATGTAACCCAGAATACATGTTAAAGGAAATAAAGAAACAGTAGCCAGTTTAACTGTAATAGCTGGAACATCTTTGTAATATATGTGTAATTTTATTACACTTCTACCACGGACAGGCCTTAATTACTGCCTAAGGTAAAAGGAAATTGGTGTGTCTTTCTCTGCATCCTTGACAAGTCATATATCATTTAAGCAAACCGTCGGAAAGCTTACACATAAACTGTGCTTTTCAGGAGTAAGGGAAATAAATCTATAGTATGATAGCTTAAGTAACTAAAGGAGAATCCTGATCACGATTTACCATTTGATTTATATAAAATGTGAGACTCAGTAAAGTTTAAATGTGTTGTTATAGGGAAATTAACATTATTATTCCAAATAATACTTAACATATTTCAGTGTTGGAAACTCAGTGCTCACGATAAAAAAATCGTGATGTAAACTTTGCTGGCCTAATGGCCTTCAAAAATCGCACTCAAATTCATATATGGCAAACTGAGAAATGTAAATCATCTATAAAACAAAACATGGCGTTATATCAGGTGTTAAAATGTATATTTTTTTTACCAAAGAAACCAAAAGTTGATAACCCAGTTTTATACATTTAGTCCAAAATGTATACCTATGTTTACGTAAATCAGCCCAAAAAGTGGAACAATATCTTTGGCACATTCTTTTAGATCTTTATATAAGAAATTAACCCCTCTTCGGGTATCTAGGCTGATTTCTTCTTATAAACAATGTTTTATCGCCAGTCGGCATGACGGATGTTACACATGTACATACAGGATAGGAGATGCCTACCTGTTCTCACTCCTGGTTTGTGTGTTGTGCTGCCTGTTATCACTCCTGGTTTTGTGTGTTGTCCTGACTGTTATCACTCCTGGTTTTGTGTGTTGTCCTGACTGTTATCACTCCTAGTTTTGTGTGTTGTCCTGCCTGTTCTCACTGCTGGTTTTGTGTGTTGTCCTGTCTGTTCTCACTGTTGGTTTTGTGTGTTGTCCTGTCTGTTCTCACTGCTGGTTTTGTGTGTTGTCCTGATTGTTATCACTCCTAGTTTTGTGTGTTGTCCTGCCTTTTCTCACTGCTGGTTTTGTGTGTTGTCCTGCCTGTTCTCACTGCTGGTTTTGCGTGTTGTCCTGCCTGGTCTCACTGCTGGTTTTGTGTGTTGTCCTGCCTGTTCTCACTCCTGATTTTGTGTTGTCCTGCCTGGTCTCACTGCTGGTTTTGTGTGTTGTCCCAGTTCTCACTCCTGGTTTTGTGTGTTGTCCGATCTTTATTATTTTTTTCATTGTTTTTTGTTTTGCTTTTGTATTTAGAAGTTTAGCGCTGCATTGTATTATAGCTTTGATTTTTATTAAAATTTTCCATCCATGGTTGCATTTTTTCTATCCTTTTTTGTTCCGAGGCCTTGAAAATCCTGAAGACACTAAAAGCATATTTATCAAAAACTAGTTATCACTGTCATGCCATTTGATTCCGTTTATTTGGTTTTGTTGTAGGAAAATTTAGCTGTTGGTAACAGGTCTTCTCTGTTAAATTATCATAATATATTCTCTAGGAAAGTAAAATTACCAACTGTAAACTCGCGTTTACACGTAACTTATTAGCTAATAAAATTAAAGACATTTACGAACTCTGGATCAAGGAATTTAGAAACAACAATACCCAGGGGTTTATGTAGGGCAACATCATTGTGTATCTTTATCAACCTATTAGTTTTGTCTGTGATCTAGTAAAATATTACAGCCATATAACAGGCTAATGTTATATTTTGATAACTGTACTGAGCAGGTCTTTAATTAAGAGATATGTCATCCTAGACAATCGCTTTCTGGTACCCAAAATTCGCTTTAATCCGACACTTTTACCAAATGAAGAAAAAGTTAAACTATTTGGATTTTCATGTTCTTTTCATTGTTAGCAGATTCAAAACGAGGTTACTGAAATTTTTTCGCAAGTTGTGATAAATTTTGGAAGCGATTCGAATAGTCGGGGGTGGCGGAGTGGAAGCAAAACATTTTTTCGCGCACGGAACGTTTTCCCCCGGACCTGTGAAAAAAAAATTAAGAAATAGTGCCCTCACCAAGAAAATAAAATTTATGAAAACCGAGATCATGAAGAAAAGATGAAATCCTTGCAAGAGTGATATATGCAAAAGATCGTCGAGAAAAAGGTACCCCACCATCAGTCGCCCAAAGTATTTCAAGTAGAACTGACGGAATTGGAGCAAAAATGGTGGGTGAAAACTCGATTCTTACGAGGAAAACTTCGAAGGCGGTAAACATCATCGTGTTTTCGATCTCTTCGTCAACTGGGACGTGTTTCGATATTTTTTACACGAAACACTTTTGACGGAAGACGACGATGATGACAGGAATCTCACTGGTTTCAACATAGTCGACGTGATGACCGTAGATGTCGAGATTCCACAATTTTTCGATCGAGCCGAAACGCGACGAATCGAAGAATTGTTGTTCTCCGTTTTGAAGTATGGATACGGTATCTACAATCTCAATTATCTGACATACCTAATGTACCTATTGGTCGACCAACCGTCTGAATCAACATACTGGGTGAGCGTCGAAGACATCAAAAGCAATGGAGAAGAGGAATGCACTTTAGACGATCCCTCCACCGCCGAAAAACAATAGGCGCGGAGGCGGAGAGAAAGCAGTAGCAGCAGCATCAGGAGCAATGAGTAATATTAGAATTTTTTGTGCGAACGATTTGTTTTATGTAAATATTACACTAAAAACGAATCGCCGGGGCATTTTAAATAGCATGCTGAAGATGGGACTGTTTTTGAACGGCTGTTGGGTCGAAGAATCAATCCGGAGCCGCCGTAGTATATGGATGCGCTCTTCAGGTACAGTTCGTCGCCATAGATTTTCAACACTTCGGTGGGATAGAGGTAGAGTCTCTTGTCTTCAGGTTTCACGGTCACCGTTCGGCCACCCTTTCTGACGTACAGTCTGCTGCCTACAAATTTGTCGACGTAGTGGCTCGCCAGACCAAACACGGCACCGAGTTCCGGTGCAGACAGGAGAGGATTGGCCATCAGAACCGGCAAAATTTCGAGGAATCTTGCTTCGTACTTTACATTCTTGCGAAAATTTGCGCTGCTCATTCTCGATCCAAAACTCCCTTGCCGACCTTCTTCAGGCTGTCGATCTTGTTGACATACGCCTTGATGAACAAGAGTTGATAATTTCTGAATAGGTTTTCGTGTTATAGGATAGACGCCGTGCATTTCCTGTCGATCGCCTCTTTCGGAACATTCAGATAAGTTGTCATTTCTTCTTTTTATTTATCTGTAGCGACGATACGCAATTTTTATGTTTTATGAAAATAAAATCGTCTGTTTGCCACCCAGGTCGATCGAATTGTTGTCTTGTTGCGTCAGGTACGTTTCTATGGAAAAAGGTAATGCCAGAACAACGGCACGAGGTTCTTGGGCTGATTGGTCTTGGTCTTGGCAAAGAAATTGTACATGACGGGTTTGCGAGAACCGATCACGTAACATTCCGACACCAGGTTGTTGATCACAAAGAAGCTGTTGATTTCAACGATGTTGGCAACACTTTCGTCTTCGTTGTATCTAGGAGTTTCCGCGTTTTCGTCGTAACCATTCTTCTTGGCGTCGTATCCCAACACCGTCCTGATTATCCGCGTCAAAATGCGCGACATAACCCTTTTGCGTTTCCACGATGACCTTCAACATGTCCGTTGCGAATCATGCCTCGGATCGCGTCACTGATATTGTCGATTCCTTAAGATTTCTAAATGGTTGTAATGTCGAACCAGGTCTCCGCCGTCGAGACGTTGTTCTTCGGATCGATGTTGACAGTGGAATATTACTTTACCATATCAATGTAGACCAGTTCATTGTTTTTTCTACAGTGAAATGGTCGTATTGAATATGGTTTCAATTCTGCTCTCGGTGCCCTTCATGACAAACGAAAATATCTCTTTTGATATCGTACTTTCCACGATTTCTCTTAACAAGTTTTCCATTTTTATTTATTTAGACGACGACGTCCATCTTGTTGCCGTCGGATGGAAACTAGACAACTCAGTCTGAAAAGAGTTGAGCCTACGCTTCCGTATTGACGAAGAATTCCACGCGAATTATGACGTGATGAAGCACTCTTTGACGTGGTCATCGGATCACGTCGAAGACGTACATGGAATACAGTTTCTTGAAATCTGCGGGATTGAGGGTCAGTTGACTAAGGACCGGATCTATCCAGTGAAAGTTGTTCTTGAAATTCGCAGCATTCTTATAGGATAGAGCGATCTTGTTTTATTTTACTCAAATTCCATGTTGCACTTTATAGCGGGATACATGCTGCATCCAAGGTAGGCATGGATTTCTTCACATTCAGCTGTTGATCGAACATGGCTATGTTCTTCTTTTTTTTTTTTTTTTCGATTGTTCGATTTTTCTGTCTGAAATCTCGGTGAAAGTCCTACGTCTGGAACATAGAGTCGGATTTCGGACGAGCTGGGATCATTATGGTGATAGAGAGCGTTCCTGTCCTTTAAGATCTGTTTGTAGTTTTTCAAATTCTCTTCGGTGTAATCTTTTCCCATCTCTCCCAGATTCTTTTCGGCGAGAAGTTGCCACAGTTCATCCGCGCCCGCGTATTTCCTTCCGCCGTCGATTCGCACTTCTTGATTGCCAACGTATAATTTCCCGCTTTTGTCGAATCAGGTCTATTGCAAAGCGCTCGTGGCGGTTTACCACAACGTCCTCGCTTTGGGAGAGGAGCGAAGGCTTGATCCGGCGGAGGAGGTAGACTAACTCGCGCTTGCAATACAAGTAAAGGAAATGCGGTGAATCCCTTTTCATTGATCTTTCGAATTATTTCCTTCGCGGCTTTGTCATTTTCTAATGGTTCAATTGAGCCTTTCCGATTGCTGGACGAACGCTAAGTTGGTCATTCTGAACGAGCTCATGTTCTTTACTATATGGCGTCTGGCAATGTCTCTCGACATATCACGACATCTATTGACGTATCGCACGTCTCGAAACGTATATTACGGTCTTCGTCTTTTGATATCGTGCAACGATATCTAAGGAATTTTTTCTCAAGGCATTCGTGAGTTACATAGGTCATTCTCATTCGTGGTAGACCTCTTCGTATTCTCTACAGTCGAATTTCAACGCGTCGCCGACGGACTTGGGAGAGGAGAAGTCGACTCTAATCCAAGTCGAAGAATTATGGAGATCCTTTCGGAGATCGGATCGAGATTCAAAAAGACGTTTCTGCCGTCTTCAGTCCACCTTCCTATCCGTTGCTGATGGATCTTTCTCTCCATTTCTACATTGTCATAAAATCCCCGTCTTAAGACGACATCGAAGCTAGTCAACCTGTCGTCAGGAGACAGGTAAAAACGTTTACGTGACATAATTTGAAGTTCGGAATGTTGGCCTTGAAAATCGCCGCGAAACTCGTGCTTGCACGCCTTTGCGATGGTGCTTGTCTTCGTAGACGACGAACGCTCGATTTGCGAATTTCCTGTCTCGACTGTGTCCTCCGTAATACGCCCTTTTTGAGTGCAAACTGACGTGTGCGTTACACAATCGAACGACCAAAACAGATTTTTATGAACGGTTTCTCCTTCACTGTCGTTCCTGCGCATTGGCTCGGCACTACCACCAAATCCATCGTCGTCGGCCTCGCCCTCCTCCTCGTGTCTCCGGATTTTGTACATATTTCGGGTAAATCGATCGCAGCGATCCATCTCTTATTTTTTTTCTGCTCTTTATATAAGTCGGAAAAGTCGGAAAACAACGTTTTTTCTTTCTGTTTCTTCTTCGACGCGGCCGAATGTAACTCGTTCGCAAACTCGGTAGTTTCATTTTGTGCAAAATGTCCTTTTCGGCGAAGCAGGACGTCAACAGTTTGGTGCATCCAACGAATTCCTTTCGTCCGTCGAATCCTTTATCAACGCGCGACTTGACACTTCCAGTTCGTTCTTATGTTTCTGATCAAGACCACCACGTCGTACTGTTTTTTCTTAAAAGACGTCTTCTTGGAGGCGACGAGCAACGTTGCGTTTCCCAGCGACGTCAGACACAGCAATACTCCAAAAGGTCAGTAGGTTACCATGCTCAAGTTATCCTAAAGAATGCAACGGCTCCTTAGGTGAAAACACCGTTTACAAACGCACCGATTGCGCAAGCCATGAATAGGACATTGTCAAACCTGTTATACTTCTTGAACTATCTTTCGTATTTGGCGATTTTAGCTTCCAAAGTTCCTTCCACCTCTCACAATTTATCGAATCGCTTGTTTTCTTTTGTCGTCCGTCATTCTTTTGTTTATTCATTGGATGTGCAAGAACGTCGTTATCGCCGTCCGGACGTCTCCGAGAACGACTTCGAAGTTTCATTCCACGTCTATTTCTAAGAAGCTTTCTCTACCGGGCATTAAATAGTCGTATCTTTTCGATAAATTGTACAGATAACCTAACCGAGGCGGACTGTCTTTTCGTCCATTCTATTTCTGAACGTGATTCTGGACGCCACCATCTGTCGGACCCGTCATGGAACTTGCTCTTAGCTTTGTTGTCGGCTGTTCGATCAATCACGTAGAACCCGTTTAGTCTTCCAAATACGCCTCGCAGAATTTGGTAACGTCTTTTGAGTCGGTGCAGCGATCGTTAAAGATATGATTCATATTTCTGCCGCCCTGCCTGACGAAGATCAGCAGGTTTACAGCTTTCCCGGCTGGTGCGTCAGGTCAGTTTGAAGTAGTTCAGTCGAACTCGTTCTATTTGTCCAACATCAGATGTTAGAAGATCATCAAGTTTTTGCGTTTCTCGTCCAAGTCTAGAGGATTCTGCACCTCTTCTGCGTTGTCGTAAAAGGCGGCCACGACATCGGAAGGTCTCTTCGGATCGGCAGCATTCAGCAATTTCAGAGGTATCGCTTTGCATTCTTCCTGAGTTCGTTTTTAGCATCGAATGGTTGCCTGAGTTCTTCTTTTGGGAAATTGTTCACCAATGCCATCTTCAGGATCCGATAACAGGGTGGTGCAAGGACTTGTAGAACATGTACAGTCGATCGTAGTTCAACCACCCTGGTCTCAGGAGGAAGTTCAGGACTAACGTAGTATTTCCGTCCACCGATTTTCCCACGTTGACGCGCGATTAGATTTCCGCGGAAACAAAACATGATTGTTCCTTTTCTTGCTCGGCTCTTCGTAAGATAAATCTCTAAGTCCATGGTCTCTTTTGTATTTTTGGCGTTGTCGTGCGATTAATAAAGAACGAAACTATATATTGCTTGGAATGGAAACCAGTCACGTCGAAGGAAAACGAACGCGAAACCGCGATTTCGAACGGACGTCGAATCAACACTAGAAGCTGTTCAGGGTTCGGATCGAAGAAAAATTAGTTTCCGGTGGTATAAAAAAGTAGGGCCAGATTCGTCAATGGTTTGATCAATTACTTCCTCGTGGAGAGCCACCTTCTCGGACACAATTTCAAGGGTCCCAACATGAAACTGAACCAGAGACTGAGCACGAACGATACTCTGAAATCTTGGTCCATCAGTCGGGTTGACGCGCCAGCGTACGGTCCTGACCTGTGCAACGCCCGCAACAAGGACAAAAAGACGTGCAACGATTCTGGAACAAGAACATATTGGACGAGTTGGACGCCATCTCGAGACACCGATCCATCGAAGTTCTAAAGATCTGATTCTTGATGAAAACTTGTATGAATATACTAATAATCATATTATCGTTAATATTGAAGTATTATATATTATGTGTGTAGGTGTCAAGAAATTATTTCTAGCTTTAAAGAATATAGAATATTTGAAATATTATATAAAAGTTGATAAATCTTCAGTGTACTTCTTGTCCCCTGCTCAGAAAGATCAGACTGATAAAAAGTGGTTGACATTGGAAACAGTGATGAGTGTCTAAAGGATTTTCTCAGTATAATTTGACAAATTATTTCTTTATTGTTCCCTTCAGGGTTTTGAATTTCTAACAACTTTCATTATGCATATGTAAACCTTTGTATATAATGCCTGATTGTTCTCTTTCAAAATAAACAAATTACAAAGAAAGAGGTAGCCGATCGAGTCAGAATCACCAGCTTGAAGTGGAATTCGCCAGAGATCGCGACCCTCGATGAACGTAAGAGGTCTGCGTTATTATGCATGTCTTGAACACCCGACCATTGACCTATCGCGGAGAATCGGGAAACTTTGATATCGTCCAGTCGTTCTAGTAGTATTCTTTCTATAAAACGCTATTACATATCTTATGAAAATATGCATATGTACATTGAATTCATTATTAGAATCTTCGAATTCCGAAATCGCGTTTTTACCAACTTAAAATTGGTTGTATTTCACCGACAGCTTTTTGTACATTTCGTACGACACGAGATTATCGTCGTTTACGGGCGAATTGATCTTGACGTACTTGCCGTTCCCTATTTCGACGTTCTGTTTGACCTTTCAGTTTGCGTCAAGTGCGTCGCATTTCGTCTTGTCCGCCTTCCGCGACATATTCAAAGTGTTGATTATCTTGATTAAACCAGCAATTCCACCTTGTCGCTTTTGACCTTTCCGTCCGGCTTTGTTGTCGAATTGATTATCATGTCTTGCCTCAGGATGTCTGCAAACGTCCCCGCATCCCCTTTGATTTCGTTGGTGTGCAATATTTGCAATTTCTTTCTTGGTCCGGCCCTAGGACGATCGTGACCTTGATGTCTTTCAGTTCGTCGATTCCATCTTCCAATTCGGCGAGGGCGGCCATCATGTCCATTTATTTCGTTATGCGCTTTTTTTCCCTTCAGTCTCTCGATCTCGTTCACGGTTTTCGTCTTTCGCATCTGCGCCGCACGTGCACAATTGCGAACAGTTGCATTCAACATTCGGTTTCGGGTATTTCTTCATTTCGTAGGAGGCCCTAGTCTGTAAGAATCGAAATAGATCTTCTCGTCATTGTCGTTCGCATGCCACACCACCCAGTCGGTGCCGGGACCTTCGGAGTCGCCCTGGTTGAGGATACCGCATTCTTTCTTTCTCATTCTCCTGTTGGGCAATCCATTGCGTGCGAACGTGCTCCTGACGTTGAAAATCCTAAGATTGTGCCCGACCCCCTCCAACTCGAAATTAGAGCCTTGAGGGGTAAAACGACGTCGCGGACTTTGATTCTGTCTATGATCATCGCATTTTCTATTTTTCACGGGTGAGCATGACGACATTTTTTTGTGTTAGACTGACTCTTCATTCAATAAATTGTCCCCGAAAACTTTCGGTACCTAACATTGTTTCAACATCTCGCAATCCACAATCACCTTTTCGATACCCAAAACACGCTTCATTGACGTCAACCAGGAACTCGATACGGCTCTTGAGTTCTTCTGTATTTATGGTTTGCCCTATTTCAACTATATCAATTCGTTCCATAACTCCCCTTATTTCATTCGCGTACGACTCTTTTGTCGCTCTGCTACCACCTTCTTGTCTGGGTTTTCGATTGATCCTTGCCTTCCTTCATATCATAGTAAAAGAGCGCTTTCTCCACATTTGTCGGATGATCTTTGATCTGACGTACGTCACGAGAACGACTTCTTCGTTGCTTGACGCGTACTGTTTCGACGATTGTTTCTTGTCGACGAGTTTCTATAAGTCTGCCTTTTTCATTTACGAATAGCCTTTCAGTCCCGTTTCCTTGACACGTTTTATAAAATCTTTTCGAGTCTTCTTAATTAATCCATTTTCATTTATTGAGGTAGTTTTTTTAAATATTCCATATCACGATCGCACCATTCGAACATTGTATTCTTCGTGCATGCAAACTTTTGCCGTCGATTTTCAGATTTGGAATCCCATGTTGAAATTTCAGTAGTCGGTCTTGTCGTCGATCATCCGACACTTGTCGTTGCCGGGAGAAATTCACACCTTGTTAATCTCTTCCGCGAAGAGGTCGTGTCTCAGCGATTGTTTTGCGGTCTCTGGGCGGTCATGTCGCGGAAGACGGTGTCCTTGTAATGTCCGATGGTCAAACCGCGTTTTGTGACGTTCTTGTCGACACCCTTCGTAAGATGGATTTCTGTTCCGTCTCACATCTTCAGCTCGTAGCACTTGGAATGGACACTCGAAAATTCGTGGATTGCGTTTTCCGCGCACTCTTTCTTAACTTCTCAAGCACTTTCTTGTTGGTTAGGGTGGTGAATGTCAACGACGGGTGCTCCTTAAGATAGTTCGAATTATCGAATCAGAAAGGAACGAATGGCGCATGGTTCGCATAGACGGCCTTCATTCAAAACTGTAAGATCAAGCTGTCCGTGTCCCTGTAGAGAAGAGACAAGTGGTTTCCGTACAAATTCTTGAGAAAGTAGAAGAGGTCGTACATTAGAATCTTCGATTCGTCCAAGGTGACCGTTCCAATAAATGCCACTTTCTTCTTCGTCTCTTCAGGTGGACGTCCCAGGTTCTTGCCGATTGATTGATTGATTGTTGTTTAGCGTCCAGCGAGCAATATTTCAGCTATATTCATGACGAGAACAAGTTAATCAATACTAATAATTAAACTGGGAATGGGACAGACCATTGGGCGCAAAATTTTGACTGCCACTGGAAAAGGAGGATACAGTGGGTAGGGGAGGGAAATTTAGCCTTGCAACTGGCCACTTACGGACCACTTACAAAGAACTTTGTTTACAAGGGTTCTTTAACGTCCAGACAGCTTGGCATTCTCTCAACATGGGACCTCGGATTTTACGTCCTCATCCGACGGACGTTGGTTGTGTATTTATCATCCCGTGCAACCGACGGACATTCCCTTTAGGAGGGGTCTAACCCCTCAAGGTGGAGAACCCGGGTCCTATTTCTATACCCCGGGTAGGTTCTTGTCGAAGACGACTTGGTCCCTGTACGTGGGTTTGGCGACCTGGTTCAGTGTCTCAACAGGATACAGACATGTCTTCTTGTCGAAGATCAAACTAATGAGTCACTAATCTCTACTTGACGTGACTATTGGGATTGCACGACGGGTAATGCTAGCATAGCATGAGATGCTTACCGTGTCGACGCATCTGATCTCATAATCCCTACTTTGCCTCGGATTTGCCTTCTCTTGATTGGGTCATTGATTCAGAACACGGGATGGTACTCTACATTTTCCTTATTGGACTTCACCATGGATATTGCAGTAGGAAAGGTATTAGCTACCGCTCTAATGCCTAGTCTACTGTGGGAGATCTCAGTTGGTACTGTACAAGAAACCGGCATTTCTTCCTCTTTCGTACCGCCTGGATATATCGACGGTCTATTGCAGAACTTCATATTTGATATAGCACACAATTCAGTATTTCTTATTATATCATGGCATCTTAAAGTATTCCTGTTTTTTTGTGAAACATCCAGACAAAAGTTAATTTGATGCATCATATGTGAATCTCTGTAAATTATATTTATCATTAGTAGTCGAAGCCAAAAGTTCATTGAATTCCTGTTGTCAGACCTTTCAGTTTTGATGCATTTTATCCATTGAATTCTTCAAGACCTGTCAGTAGTACGTTAACAGATTTTTTTGTAACTCTTAGTTTTCGGGAAATACGGTGACAAATATATTCTCCTTTCCATATTGCTGGAGTCGTATCATCTAGAATTCTTTATAGAAAAATAAGAGATCAAAGGGACAAAGTTTCAATTTTTATACGAAGCAGGAATTTCATTATTTGCAAAAGTTTTGTTTTGTTTCAACGCGAAATCAATTTGTTTGGTGTAGCTGGATTTAATTATATTCTGTTGTCGACTTGCTATGGCCGTATCATGCTGCGAAGGCAGAGGACATGTAGTTGTGACAATTGATATTTCACTAAGCATTTAAATTGTTAGAAATTTATTTTATGTCAATATAATTTTTGTAACTGTATTCATTTTAACAAACTATTTAATCTATTTAAAAAGAAATTAGAAATATGAGAAGCTAAGGTATAATGTCGTGATATGAAATTTGAAAATTTCCCAAAACTTTTCAACCGACGTAAAAATATAATATTTAGTGGAAAGCTGAATTAATAAGTAAATCATATCAAAATTATTTGATGTAACATATAAGAATTATTATTTTAAAAAAAACGGAAATATTCGAAAAGATTTTATGGCGGTAGAAGAAATACATAAACAATAGTAGTCTGTGTTGGTAATACGTATATAGTTTACAATCATAAATTACAGGGTGAATATTTGTGTGTATGATCTGAGATCTACTTTTGACAAAAATCTTTGGTTGGTTTATGTAAACTCTCAGAAAATAGAATTTGTGTAGTCGGATTTATAGTATTTAACTATTAAATAACAACGAGCCACACTATTCAGTTTCAACATACAAACTGCAGATATCGTAAACCTTTCAATATATTAGTTGTTAACTAAATATAAAACAGTGATGCTACTAATTATCTAAACTGTGATTTAACCTACCTTATTTATGGAATAGATCTGTTTGCTAGAATAACCAAAGAACGATTGGATTGACGAAATGTATGTGTGGTTGTCATCGGTCCAATGTGAAAAATTTCAAAGGTCATATCCAAATAAGTTTTTTTTCTTTTTTCTTTTCTTTTTTGAGGGGGGACGATATAACATTCTACCAGTCAACCAAGGTTAGGTATTCCTCTCAACACAGACGAAAAGGAGGAATTTCTGATTAATTAATTAACTACTGCTTTTCCACGTTGATACATAATATCTGTAATATCCAGACCTGCTCTACTTCTGTGAATGGTTTATTTCACAGATCTCCGCGTTAGAGAAGAAGCCACGATATTCATCTTAAGGAGGCTCAATACTTCAATTTTTTCAGTCATCTTTGTTTTAATGTAAATATTAATGATGTGGTAATTTTTATACTTAAATTTTATAATTATTTTGCATAGAAGATGCTTAAAGTAAAATTAGATTTCAATGAATTATTAATGTGATAATATTTCATGTTTACAATAATACTGAAGGTACTTGTTATCAAATGAGAGGTCATACTTTTCAAAATTTAACACAGAACCCTATGGGAAATACGTAAAAACAGCTTCTTTCAGAAACTATTGAACACCTTAAATTGAGGTTAGCTATGAATGATTAAATGATGGTCCTACATAATTTTTTTTTGTTTTTTGGTGCTGATCTGAAATCTAAGATGACCGTCACTGTTGGATGATTTTATCATAGGACCCTATTGGAAATACATACAAAAAGGCATAGTCTCTAAAACCGTTGAACTGATTGAACAAAGGTTACGCATGAGTGATCAGATGATGGTCCTTAAATTTTGTGGTTTTGGTGCAGATCCTAAATCCAACATGGCCCACCGCGTGACATAGGTTATAATAGGACCCCTGTTAAATACATACAAACAGCTTCTTCTCAGAAACTTTTAAAAGAGTGAATCAGTATTGTGTATGAGTGGTCAGATGATGGTCACTTACAAAGTATGTATTTTTGGTGCCGATACGAAATCCAAGATGTCCGCCACTGAACATAGTTTAAACACAGGACTTTATGGGAGATACAAACAGCTTTTTCTTTAAAACTAGTGAAATGCTTGAATCAAGATTATACATGAATGATTAGATTGTCCTTCACAAAACTGTCCAAAATCCAGGATTGATGCCACCGCGGGACATAGTTTACATGTAACATAGGACCTATGAGAAATACATTGAAATAGCTTCTTTTCAGAAACTGGTTAACAGAGTGAATCAATTTTCTATATGAGTGAAATACATTTGATTTTAGAATAACTTCCTAACTATCTTTAAAACTGCGCTAAAACTTTTTTTTTAATTGATATTAAAAAATCATTTGCATCCTTACCTACACTTAGTATTAATTTTAAAAATGTTAAAATATGGAATATTTAAGACCAAAATATTTCTGAACCTAACCACACCTAGGAAGGGTTAGCTATGAATGTATGGATAAGGTAATTAGTTAGTTTCATATTTACTTGTGTGCTAACCATTTCACACCCTTAGTCATGCGTGGATGGCTAACCCTACATTAGATAGGTTATTTTTTAAGATAGAAAATAAACCAATTTTCCAAGTTTGAAAATTATCCCAGTTTTAATTAATACCTTTTTCATTGAATTTTCCATGATGATAAAGGATGCTGCTGTATATGTTAAGACTAAGGTTTATTTCTCTTTCAAAGGCATCCTCAAGTGGTTTTGACTGCTTTTTGGGGGAGGGGGATGATTTTGGTTTTCTTCGGTTTTTTAAACATTTGGTTGTCACCACCACTGACTAGACATAATTTGTTGAATGGTGCATCAAATTAACGTTGGTATCGTATAATATTGTACTAAATTACATATAAATTCCAGGTGTGCACAATATTTACAAGTAAAATATTGTCTTAGTGTAAACATCATGAAAATATGTCAGTAATCAGTAATCAGTAACTGGAAATTTGTTACTTTTACAATGAAGGCATAAAGTTTCATATAAAATAGTAAATAATTCGCGCTTTATCATTAAAAGGGGAGATTTGATTTATTCACACCTGACAATTACTTCAAAGTGTCAACATATTTTGGATAAAGATTTGGCCTTTTTAGAAAGTGGAGTGGACTGGAAGAAATATCGGAATAAAATATTCAGGACCATGAAAAAGATCCCCCAAAAGTCAGGGTCTGTCCTACAGAAAAGAAATATGTTCTTGTTCAAAGTTTTTGTTGTTGCTTTTGATGGTGTGGTTTCTTATTGTTTTGTTTAGATTTTTTTTGGTTCGCAGCCCAACCTCGTACGTCAAAAATTTTGAAGTGTGTAAAACAAATTTGTGGGACGCCTCTTGGTAAAAAAAATCCGGCTCCAAATTTTCCCGAAAAAATTCAGGACCAAAAATTTCACCCAGCAACTCCCCCTCCCCTACAAATAATGAAACGATTCATCCTTTAATGAATAATAACTTTATTGCACTTGCGTGTGGTGTGACGTACTTGGAAGATCCTGACAGATACGTGGGATATTTTGTGGTTTTGTCTTCACAAGATCTATTTGTTACGAGAAAAATATATGGGCGAGGGCGAGGATTGAAAAGTGCAAATAAAATTCTATACAGCATAATTTTTCAACTATTGACATCCAAATGTATCATGTGTTGCTGAGTTTATTTTAAGGTTAGCGTGATATAAATACATTTTAAATATCTCGGCCTTTGTATTAATGCAGATTGGGTAATCTGAGAAAATATTATTCTTTCATCGAACTACATCAGTGTATAAAGCTATCTGTATGTTAAATAAGTATAGATAATAAGACCGAGAAATACATATTCATGTACAAGTTTAGAAGGAATATTACGCTTTTGTCGGACTGCTTCAGTAGATAAAGTTGTCTACATGTTGCATGTTAAATAACTATAGATATTTAGACTTTGAAATTCATATTCATGCAAAGTTGGTATTTGAAGATTTGAAGGAATATTTACGTCGAACTGGATCGGTATATAATTTTATATACATGTTAAATAAATATAGATAATAAGACTGTGAAATACATATTCATGCACAGGTGGTATTTGAAGGAATATTATGCTGACGTTGAACTGCACCAGGTTATATGAGGTTATATGCATGTTAAAGAACTATAGATAATAAGATTGTGAAATAGAGGTAAGATCAACACGAGTGGGGGGATAATTTTAGTATATACTGACAATGTATTGTTTTGTTAAATTGGAATTCTGACTGACTGCCAAAGTAAATAACATTTATGTCAAATCCTGGTAAATCAGAATTTTACGTTGTTACTTGTATTAAGGTTAAATCTATTAAGGGTAAC
>JAOXYI010023900.1:0-13393 GCA_028566495.1 Lithophaga antillarum
CACTAGTAGCTCTCCTCAACACATAGACAAATATAAATCAAGTATGATAAGTAAAGTAACAATAAATAATAAGTAAATAACAAAGACAAGACAGTATAATACAAGACACAGCCATTTATACATTCCTTGCACACAGGTAAAACGCATGAATATATATCCGAGATTACATACATAATGTGACTACCTTTCATACTGGCACATTCACACAAATACTACAATGTATGTAATCAAAAACAATTTGGATTGTTAGGTGTGACGATTTCGTAAAAATCAATTTGATAATTTCATAGAATAAATTTAGACATTCTTAGCTTGTTGGTAAAGTATGTGTTTTCTTCTGATTTGTTTCTTCAATTTTGATGTTATCCATGCTAAGTTGTATTTTCTTGATGTTCGCTTAGATGGAATTTCAGCATTCATGATGTTGTTTATCCTTTGTTTTAGTTTTATCCCATCGCTCTTCTACATTGGCTTTCGATAACTTCATTTAATAGTTGTTCCATTTTCAGTTTGATGTCATCCGGATTGGCTTTCTTCTACTGGTATATTTTCCTTCTTTTTGGTTTATTGTATTTTGGTTTAATATCTGAGTCTACTAGTACCATGTTGTGGTCTGATATTCTTGGTAACTGTTTCACATGACTTCACTAGGCTTGGATTGTCTGTGAAGTACAGGTCCAGATTGTTTTCTTGTCTTATGGATTCTCGTTGCATTCTAATCCATATTCCTCGGCTGTCTCTAGTAATCTATGGTGTTGGTTACTTTGAGATGTTCCGGTTTTGACTGTAGGTGTGTCCCAGTCTATATGTGGAAGATTATAGTCTCCAGCAATAATTAATGTTTTTCGTTGCATTTTTCTGTAACCTTCCGCGTGGATTCGTCAAGATGTTCCAGTGATTCAATTGTTGCACTTGGAGGACGGTAATATGAACCAACAATAACGTTTTTTTGTACTGGTTTGGATTTCAGTCCATATTTTCTCGCAGTTTGTGTCGCTGTTCTCTACTTCCCATGTTTCATAGTTGTCGTGGATGCCAATAAATAATCCACCACCATTTTTATCTCTATCTTTTCTGTGCATGTTCTTTTGAAATCCCTCTGGAAAATTTCTTTATTTTTGTGTTCATTTGAAAGCCATGTTTCAAATCCAGTGATAACATCCGGTTTGAGATAATCCATACTTACGTATAATTGTGATCGTTTGTTTCTGATGCTTTGATAATTGACTGTTAATACTCTCAAATTTTGTTTTCATGATGCCGTCATTTTATTTATATTGAAAGCTGATTCAGTGGTGTTTGTTGATGAGAGTATTGTCTCTTTTTCGGGCTACTAGATGCTCTTGGTCGGGCTGATGGACGAGTCGATAGATGGTATAGTTGATACCTTACTCAGTATGCTGAATTGATTAGATAAGTCTAGTTCATATGAGTGAAAGGAAAACTGTCTATGTTCTGTGTGTTTCCGCAGATCCAAGATACATGCGAGTGTTGTAGTATGTTTAAATTTTCATTGCTAAGTTCAATACAACTTGAATGGTACCAAATACTCCATATGTCGAGCGTTCGGGATATTATATTGAGCCCTCGAGATAACAATTCGAGCGCTCGAGATATTTAAAAGTAGAAAAAGAACAAAATATGTGTCCTAAACATACCACCGTACTTTTGTACCGATTTGTGTCTGAGGTTATTAATAAAATCTTAAAATTCATTATATGGAAAGTAAATGATAAGAAGAATCGTAAATCCTTTTATGACAGTCTATGTTGACGTAAAACCTATTAACAGTTTCTATCATTGATCAGAAATCTTATTGATTGACAAAAAAAAGTCTACTACAGAAACATTATCCAATTAATACGTATAAACTAAGACTGCAAATAAAACGTAAAGAAAAACTATTTTTGGACATGAAGATTGTTTGTACAAATCAGAAAAAATCTATGGAAGAAAACTCTAAATCTAAATCATAATATCTATGATTTGTAGCTTATTGAACAACTCATCTAAAAGTTCATTGACCGTTCTGATGTCCGGCCCGTTGATAAGCTTGTTTATTGTTTTTCAACATAATATTGTTTGTCGCCCGCAACGTTCGCATTTTTTTTATGACACAAATAATATTACTATTTTATTGCACTTTTAGATTACTATGCAAATTACAGCTTTCATTACGCTCGCAACTTTTTTTCAATATCTTTCAGTGTTTTCGAAGTACAGAGTCCTAATAACCAGCTGATAAAACCTTGTGGGTACATGTAGCTCACATAATATTTGGGGGTATTTGAAAGTTAGTATAAGACGAAGCTGTCCTATTTATCCGATGCGAGATGAGAGATACTGTTCAAATAACTAATACACGGGTAAGATAATACTGAAACCATGTTTTCGTCATTATGTGCTACATCAACTAAAAAACAAAAAAAAACAGACACATTAAACAAGTAGTGAGCGCTCAACCAGTATTTGTAAGAAAATCTGACAACGTTTATAAGGTGGTGGCGACAAATACTGATGAATTACATGAAGAAATTTGAAATCGCATCTAAAATGAAAACTATATATATATATATATAATATTCTCTCTCGCACAGTCAATTCATAGCTGAAATAAACAGATAACACATGTACATATCAAGCACAGAGAAAGATTTTACAGTTTATACACATTGCATGAGAGACAGATTCCTATATATATATATTCAAAAAGGAAGGGAAAAATGTAAATGTATACGAAGCAAAATCCATGTATATATAGTATATGGTATATAACAAAAATACAGGACTTTCTGTAGCTGTTTTAGGCCTTAAAGCCACCGTAAAGTCTTCCCCACGTGCCGTGCAATCACCCATATCTAACGGCAAGTTCAAGGTGGCTCACAGCGTCCAAACAAACCACATTTAATCTAGAACACTATCGAAAATCTTCTCATTTCGACTTTCTGGATTCTCTGAAATTATACTTACTTGGAGTGTGTATACCTTCGTCTTTTCATCCATATTTGTCGAAAAAATGGCGTTAATCATTCGTCCAAATTTAGAGAAATTTACTGATGAATTTGCAGAATTTAAAAACAATAGACGTGACTACTTTTTCGACTTAGATCTATCTTATTTATCATTTATGCCAAAATGACATCTTTTTACAAATTTGTAAGCGTGTTAGGATTTAGGGATTAAATTAGTCCGAGGTCATCACCACGAATGTGATGACTGGAATCCATTCATCAAATACAAATATCCAACAGGATAAAGAGATAACACAGCTACAAGGTTGTTGGTCACAAATAATGACAACCACTATACTGCGTTGAACATTGATTATGAATAAGCCATTTTAATGCCAGCTAAACACCTAATGTAACAATTAAAGGACGGAAGAATTTCGGTTAGAAAAAAATGGAGGAAAAAACGAAAAATGATTTTTCCATTAAAAAACATACTTAAGTCATCTATCTTCATTCGTCTTCTGTGCATGGCGCTAAATGTGGTTTTCCTAATATTTAAAGAGAAATAATCTGTTTTCAATCTTTCCATGTCAAAAAAAGCCTTTTAAAGAGCAACCAGATCGTACTGGCAACAACTTTTTGTTCATAACCCAAACAAATTTCAACGCTCCAAAACTTTTCTTTTTTTTTCATGAGTACAACCCGCGTACACAAAATGTGTTCCTGAAATAAACATACAAGCTGAAATGAACCTCAAGATTATCACCGTTTACAGGTCGCATTGTCTCACATGTACTAGTATCGCCTCAGTAGAAAATGTTCTATTAAACTATGTCTACCCAAATATACCCTTGCTTTCAACCCGCTGTTTACTTCTACCACGAAATGTTGAAGGTCATGACATGGTTAATATGTTAACAAATTTCTTAAATACATATTTACGTATACATTATCTTAAAATTACTGCTTTCAAGTAGTGTATCCTTAAATAGCTACATCAACGAAATATTTGACGTGTTTACCATAGTCGTTTTGTTGTTAAAGATTCTTGGGCAGATTTTTTTTTTCACTCGTTTTATCTTAACAAAATCAAAGCAGGCACGTGGGTGCTAAACCTATAAGAACTTTCCAAAGAGGCATTATGTTTATGTAAACAGTTTTTATAACTGCTGAAGTATTTTAAGTTGGTGCACTCAGAACGAAACCGTGCTTTCTTTGAGTTAAGTCAGTGAATGCAAAAAAAAAGAGTAAGGATACCGCAATGTTTGCAGATATTGCTACAACAGATGAATACATGATGATACGAATAGTTCGTGGCAAATTATTTGTCAGGTTTATTTGTGACAAATAGATCTGTAGATTGTATAAAAAATTACACTACAAATTAGTATTTAACGCAGAATTGTATTTAAGCCAATTACCACAACCAATATCGATTATCTGTCATTCAAATCTGAAACTTACATTCTCAATAAATCACTATCGCATTGATCAGTTTGTTGTACAAACTGATCGGTCATTTTATAACTGTGACAATACCATCATATTCAGTTTCTATGACAATCATACGCACCTTGCGTTTCCAAGGTGACGACATCAACAACATCAACCAATTGATTCATCTGATCACGCCAGTTAAAACGTAAAAAAGGATTCGAGTATTGAATACAGAAATCTGAACATTGACTGAAATATCGACATGCTACAAAACTGAAAACAATACCAGTTAATTTCTTATGATAAAATGATCTTGTAGTGTATTTAATTTCTGCAGTGAAATAAATATGGGAAACGGATCTTCTATCGAGAGCTCAAAAACTGTCTACCTTGACGTAAATGGAAAATCTGAAAAGGTAAGGATTGTATATATAAATTTTGTTAATATACATATGAATAAAATTTAAACAATTACATGTCAAAGGGGATTTTTTATTATTACATTAAACTGTTTTTTTGGGGTTTTTTTAGGGGGGGGATTATTTTCTTCCGACATGAATATCCATAGACAAATAATTGGTAAGTTGTACATTATTTTAGGGAAATGAAAAAATGAAAATTATCAAAAACATGTCTTCGACAAACATTTTGTCTACGACAGAGACATATAATACAATTGTATTATATGTCTCTGTCTACGACAAACAATAGGCAAGTATAAAATTGTTTTTTATTTGACATATTAGCAAAAAATATTCTTGACACTTTTAAATGACAAAAAAAGAGACTCCAAATGATGAATACAACAAAACCTTACTCGATACACCTGTTATTGTAAAAATGTTTTTCCTTTTGACAAAAGTGTTTATCACATTATATAAAACACGACGTATCTTTTATGTAATATCTTGCATTTAAGGCTGAAATTTATTAAGGAATTATACGCTTTGTTTCAATAAATAACGTGTTCATCGAAAAACTGCGAAGACCAAATTTAGTATTTATTCAAGTACAAACTTTTTAAAACACATTTTGGGTCTCAACTGGGACTAATGTCGCAGTCTCAACAAGGATCGTATATTTAGATATATACGATCCTTGGTCTCAAGCAGTTTAATGAACACAAATGTACATATATAAATTATTTACCCATGGTACAAACGTTAAAACTAATTGAAAAAATAAATAGGTAGGTGTTATTTCTCACTCCTTCCAACGGATTAGTACAAACATGGAAGTATTATATTGACATAATATTTCCATGGTACAAACAAGCACTCATGGGATATGACTATAGTCCAATCAAGAGAAACTGTGCATATGCTTAATTATTTTCAGACTGACACGAAGTTAGAAAAACCTCCCCTTCCCCAGTGGATAGGCTTTCACCGTCGTCGTATAACACATTTTCAGCCTCGTTAAAACGAGAAAAGAGTCGTACCCATGTCTTTATAAAATTACTTTCAACATTAACATTGTCTGAACATTGCTAGATCGAAAGTCTCAATGAAATATATAATCAGTGATAAATAACGGATTATTCATTAAAGTAAACTGCTAAAGATATTCCGTGGACAGTCAAAAATTTCTAAAGACACCATATACACTAAAAAATATTTAAGCGTAACGAAAGTCACCCTGGTTGTTAAAAAATAACCAAAAAGGGTCTAATGATTGTTAAATTCAGACTATCACAAACCAAGTGATGAAAACTGAACTATAAATGCAGTGTTTCAAACAAAACTGAAACATCTGAAAAACATGGTAAATTTTGCTTTTAAATAATTTAATCTTCATACTGTGGCCATGCATTGTTAGACGATAAAGTTTAAAAATAGCGGGTTTTACATGAAACAAAATACTACTGGTAGCGTACATTTGTACCACTAGCACCTTTTATAAAACAAACTTTAAATGTCACCTGGGTTTCATGATTTCGCATGATGTTCTAGAAATAATGGCGGTGTTAATTGCACAAAGATCTGATTGTAAGGGAATTAAAATGTAGCCATGCAATTATGTCCTGCGAACACGGGAATAATTGTAAAATTATCTGTAGATTGTGTGACATACGGAGAACTTATACGTTATCTACATTTCTTTTCTTCGTTGGAATACTTATAAGCATGTTTACTATTTGTATTTGAAAGAATATTTACACGTTTGCCTTGGGTTTGCGGTTTTTTGTTTACACCACAGAATGTAAACCCAGGAGGGAAGTTAAATTCGATTTAACTTCGTTAGTATACCAATTCAGTTAAAACAAAATTAATGTTTGCTATTACATAGCCGTAACCGAGTTTTTGTTATCAGTAAATTTCCTTTTAAGCTAATCCTGCTAAGACTATATTAGCGACAGATTTTCTTCCGCTGGATGGCAAAACAAAACATCTTTTAATATTTAGGAAATTTTACATTTTTAAATATTAATCTATTCTAGATTTAAGTGATGTAAATAAAGATATCCTAAATACACCAATAATATTTTCAACTGTTTATTTATTTATTCACCTTTGTAACTAACGAATCATTGAAACGCAACAATTCTAGAATCATGTCAGGAAAATTTGATCGTTTGATACACACGGTACCGTCACTCACGGAAAATTTACCCAAAATGGCCGAGAAATATCCAAATGTGCAAAATAGATTTTTTTTTATCGGAATTATGTACAGGAGTGTTTCTTCTATTTTTCATTTAACCTAATACAATTCCGTACATAATGTAGAGGTTGTAACAGAATCAGGCAAACAATTATCACATACATGATTGACATTTGCATAATATCTGAACTGCATGCTGAGAATTTTGCTATCCTTAATTGTATCTTTCTTGCTTTGACATGTCGTGTATGAATTATTAGCAGAAATCAAAAGTGGATCTACATTTGGTTACGTTATATGATTTGTTTTGAATACATGTAAATGAGAAAACCGAAAGAAATTTTAAAGCCTTAAAATTGCAAAGAAGTCGTTCAGTTTACGTTTACTCCGACCAAATATTTCAGTTTACTCGCCCAGATTTCAACAGAGTGCAACCAAAATTTGAGGAATCATGCATAAAACTCAACATGGAATGAAATATAATATTAACTTCCATGGGAAAAAAAATAACTGCTTTTTATGTAATATTACGCAAAACACTGAAAAACTAGAACAAAGAAGTGAAGGAAATTTACAAATAGTAACCTCTAATGATTCCGAAATGACGTAAGAAATTGTATTGATTCAACAGGAGTAACCAGAACAATCTGCAAAAAATCTAAATTATTGTATTACATAAAAACTCTACCGAATATCTTACATTGTAATGAGTAGCAAAAGAACCGCCAACAGAAACTAAGATTCCCATGGCATATCTATTTATCTGATATAAGACAAATAGAACCCGTTTTAATGAAAATTTCCATGATTAGAAAGAACGTTTCTTGCAGAAGCTACGTCTAATAAATAGCATGTCAAAACCACAAATGTTTGGTTGGTTGGTTAGTTGGTTGTTGCGTTTATCGTCACTTTCCACAATCTTTCAGCCATATCGTGACTAACAGACTTACTGGGGGAGGAAAGGCTGCTGAACCGTTCAAACCCCCGACCTTGGGTAGATGTCTGAAAACGATAACACAGGAGGACTCGTGATAACGGTATTAAGCTAGTGGTATATTGTGTCATCGAGAGCTTTTTGTCACTCGACCACCCAGGCCCACCTCAAAACCGCAGACAAAGGGATCCCTACTTGACTTTTGATTTTTGACATTAAAATAGATGGATGAATCAAGGATACGGATAAAGGATATTTAAACTGTTTTGTGGATGTGAAGCCCATTTACATTTAGAATCAATCCACTTGATGAATCTTTATATAATTTTTTTTCTTTTGGACAAACAATAAAATCGACGCTCGAAAGGTATTTTTGAAAAATGACGTCCAATCGCAGAAACATGATATTTGTTTTACATATAAAATTACTAATATTTACTTAATATTATTGCGATGCATAAAGTATTTGTTTAAATAATGATCGCGTAGGATTCAGAGAGCTAATCTGACAAGAAATTCCCTAATAACTTGATAAATAGCTATTTAATGTGCTTCAAATAGAACGGAACAAATTGATATTGACATTCAGCTAATGAAACCAATCAGTGCCATTGATCCCGTTTATATATTTTTCGTCACAATTACGAAAATAAGGTACAATTAAGCAGGTGCCACAGTTTATTTGTGACAACTTTTGACAGCCTATACATGTATTGTACATGTGTATGTCCTCGTCAGAGCTGTAATTTGATGATAAATCTGAGCAAGTAAAGAAGCAGTGCCGTCCTTTGTTTTCCAAGATGAACTAGAAAAGAAGTCACTGAAAGCATTTTTGTACACGCTGTAAGACATTTATTATAATATAAGAAGAATGGCTGGAAATAAAGCTTGATCACAAAATATGTCTTAAAGCGAAACAGGCCCACATTTCTGATGAAACAGGCTGGTTGTTCTTTCTAGTTTAAACTTATTTTATTGTCCATAATGAGGCACGTTTTACCATTTAGAACGTCTTCTCTGTTAGAGAACACGCACATATATAATGCATATCAACACGGAACAATATTATAAGATACATTCAAATAATCATTTCAATAGTAAGATTAACTGATTAATTGGCTATCAAGGGAGTAAGGGAAAAAATGCAGCGTTTCAAATTATTAATGTATTTGTTAGATTTCCGATTTTGGAAATTAGAAATTTAAAAAATTGATACATTTCGAAATTTTCCAATTTCCAAAATGGGAAATATAGCATATTCTAAATTTAATAATTACAGGTATACAAGGTGTACAAAAAAAACAATTTGATTAAATTATTGAGGGTTTAACTTTGTACGGGTTTAGTGTTTCCATTTTTACACGATTTTTCGAGATTTCTTTCGAGTTATAGTTGCATGCTTGTATTGATGCTGGGCGTTAATATCTCATCTGAAAAGTATCGAGTAACCTTGAATTGACCTATCCTTAATTAGAAATCAAATATAAGAAAAAAAACATGTTTAATCATTTTAGCAGACCTTATATGTTTTATCAATACAATTTTCAAAAGGCTACTGGCATTACTAACGCAATTACAATATCGTCGTAAGTTCTGAAATCAATTCTTCAGATATTATATTAATGTCATCCTAGGAAGATAAAATGTCTTCAAGTGATCATATTCCGTATCAAGTCTTCTTCTGTTGACGGCTTTAAGCATTTATCTCGAGATCCAGATGCAAAGAAGCAATTAAAACACACACAAAGAGTACTTGTGTGACACTTATCAGGTATTTTTGTTTACCCTCTAGTAATGGTAGAACTGCAGTATAGTTTAGCTTGGTTATATCATTTTCCAGCTTTAGTCACGGTTTTGAATTAGAAGCTGGTAATTGCGGAAGCCAGCCTTAAAGATTTACTAATGGACTGTAATATTACGCGGATTAACATTTTAAGGATTCGTGTTTCGGTACTTTTCTTATTGTTCTCTGTTCTTCCTAAATTCATATAGAATACCTCGTATTTTATGTGTAGTGCTCTTTACCTTAAAGTACGGGCGTTTTCCTTGCCGACGATGTTTGATGATGCATGTGTGCAGTCTTAGCAATCTTGCAGGAAAAGGGGCTGGGTCCTGAATATCCTTTTGGCACCACCAATTCCTCTGCTATAATGACCATCCTCACGGTACAACCGGAAATGATCCTCAAAGGTCACCACACTCATGTTTAAATACTGTTCACATTAGAATATTTGAGCTTTATACTTTTACGTTGTACACAGAAATAATCTTTGAAGTCTTGTAATAACGACATCAGTAGAAATTATATGTATTAACATATGTCTATGCACTACATTTATCAAAATAGGGTACTTCTTTCTTGAAATTCAATTATGTCACCTGAAATAAACGCTCCTCATTAGTGCTTATTAATTTTCCATGTACATCTCTTTAGGGAGAAGGAAATCCGATCAAATTGTCGCATTTATCAAACCAGTTACAAAATTTGATATTTACATTTCTCATTGCATGTTTGTAAATGATGAATCAAACATTTCAGATTTTCAACTTCCCCGTCGGTTAATGGAGACAAATTCATCAAAATTCTTAAATATGCTCTTACCTACAAGTGAATATCATATCCATAATTAAAACGTTGACATTGTCTTCAATACTGACACGTGATATTTGATAACTAAATGGTGTAAATAACAAAGGCATTGAAAGTTTGGAATATAGCACAACTGAACAGTGAAAGATCAGCGTTCGTTTATTTCAAAATGGACGTGATTTATGTTTTACACGTAATTTTCATGCTCCTTTTTTTCCCCCTAATTGTGGCTTGCGTTTGATAACTCCAATGTCTTGTCAACTTAACAAAGCTGTAAAATTGAATATGTGAAGTCTTAAATTTGACTGTGTGTAAACTCTCAGTTAAGCACCGGTGATCGATACTAAACAGCAGGTTTAACAGTTAATCAGTTGGTTTGACTGTATTAAGCTGTCAGTTTGACAGTGTTGATGACTCACTGAATTAAACTGTCAGTTTGACAGTTGATTGATGATTGGTTTTTTCTTACTGTTTTGAGTAGTTTACCTTAAGTGGTCATATTTACACTTTGATTTTTTTAAATCAGTTTTTATCAGCTTTGATAGTGTTCACTTGTCCTGTTTTACACTAAATAGATTGTTAAATTTTCTATTAATTGATGGAAATAATTCAGTTCTGGTATAACACATTCGGTGACTTGCAGAATGTCTACTTTGTTAGATGTTCGTTAAATTCATGAAAATAATTCGTGGAAGCTATGGAACCATTAAAGGTTTTACTATGGCTGTAGTTTCATGGATGCAATAGTCACCGTCTAGGAACTCCGTATCAAACTTATTGTTTAGAATAATGAAGCTTATATCACCTATTTATGACTTCCGTAGGCTGCATTGTGTTAAATAATATTATATCATACCAAAATATAGAATCAGTAGGTTTCCGAGTTACCAAAACAGTAATGGTCGACTACGGTAACTTTAAGTGAATTGTTTTGCTTCCTTGAAATAACACCAAGGATTGTCATTTCGTACATGTACAACCTCACTTAGAATTTTATTTTGTTACGGTAGTATTTGATCGATCAATTAAACATGATACATCAGAATAAAAAAATTAATTCTATGTCAGTCACCTGCATGATAACTCTGCAGAAACAACATATGACTTTATGTAATTTGATTGATATTTAAATAGCAACTGAATTTCTGACGGACGTCAAATACTGTCTTCTTTATTGGAATTTGATTTATCTGAATATTTAGTTTCAACTTTTTTTCATTGTAGGCAGTGAAAAAAACCTAAAGTACATGTATACATAGACTCGAAGATGTTTTCTTTTAATTTCCGAAAGTCGCATGTTCCGTGACTAGGTTAATTAGGTTCCATCATTAACCATTAGATGATGGTATGAAATTTTGAGAATCCATTAAGTTTACATTAAAAGTTTTATAAAAATCATTTCCGAAATATGAGGAACATTATATCTTAATCGATGTAGAACAGTGAAGAATTGTTAAGTGTGCAGTGATTGTCTTTCTTTCCTTTTTTCCTTCTTTTCATCCCTGATAAATCTATCGAAAACGGAAGTCTTTTATTCAAAAATGTGTCATAAAATAATCTTTTCTATATTATATAATACAGATCGGTAGAATGCGCCATGTAATGCATTTCGGGGAAATCAAATTCTAAAAGAATCCATTGATATGTGTCTATTCCTACATGACATAACTGAAATCCGCTCGATGCTTGAGAAAAGAAATCCGATTTGGCACACAGCATGCACCACACAGATTGGATGATCTGTATTTTTTATCAGCTTCTTTGACAGGTATAAATAACTGTATATTTTAATATTTTGAAAACACAGATGGGAAACAGGGACTTTAGATATCTTCAAGAGCATTCACAAATATACAAGATTATTTTATATGCAAAAACTACATAAATGTACAACTGCGCCTGAAAATCACAGTAAGAGATAATTCGAGAATACATAACGCAAAGGATATTCATAGAATTCCGTTAAAATAAATAAATATTAACACTGAAGTTTTTCTTTATTGACACATTATTACGGGCCGCTAGGAGGCGGCCCGTTATATGATATTGGTTTTTAAGAGTATTATGATTTACTGTGGGATGAAAGTGATGTGATAGAATGAGGTTACATATTTCTTTGTGTGAAAAAAATACTACTTTGATTTTCAAATACTTCCTATGATCTTCATATTTGCGTGATCGGGATCCTTTTTGTTGTTCTTTCCAACGCGTTACCCCAGGAAACTAATTCGATTTGATGCCAGTAATATTCAAGGGTTTCACTGGATGCCAAATAGAAAAGGCCTTCAACAAAAAATGGCAAGTAAAACAGAATAGCAATAATATTAATGAATCCAGCTAACCAAACTAAATGCTTTATTTTACAGCATGCTGACACAACTTACACGTCACTTAACTGTAATTGAAGTTACATTGTCATTGCATCGTGGTTCAAAGATTGAAGTAAAATACATGACAAAATGGTAATTTATAACTGCATGCTTGGACATTACATGCATTGTGAAGTATATGTTGACGTGCTTATTTCTTCACAACAATTCCATTTAAAAATAACAATACCTACAAACTTTATATGGAAAATTCTATTCGGTGCTTTTTCTGAATTATTTAGCATTTCCATCTGTAGGATCTACCTTGAAATGGAATAGCACTAAGCTGACATATCAAAAACCAGTTATTCATTATGTTCATTTTGCTTACACATTCATATTAAATGTATAAAGATTAAGATGTACATTTTTTTTTATTGTGGTTTGCTCTTCACGTTGTTTGTATGGGTTGATTTTATCTTTCAAAGGTCTTGTCTACCATCATGCTGTTGAGAAAGAGTCGTGGGTCGAAAATTTGGGCAGTTTTAGATCTAGTTCTTTTTTATCT
>JAOXYI010024010.1:0-13391 GCA_028566495.1 Lithophaga antillarum
GTTGGTGGTCGTCTGTTTACATGTCAAGAATGAATTCCACTAAGTTCATTACTCGCCTTAACTTGGTTTACAGAAAAGAAAAGATATTTTGTCTGTCCTTCCGTTTTTTTGACAAAATTTTATTACTTTTTGATAACAGATATCTCTGTAAAAACTAGAAAAATAAGTTGATAATCCCATAGTAATAAAATATGTCGCTTTTCTGAAGAGTCTCACTGATTGGATACAGGGCAAAATACTGCTTCATAAGTATGCATACTATAAAATAAGGTACATTACATGGGTGTCGTCCGTCCGTCCGTCCGTGTGTACCGAATTGGTTTCTAGATGATAACGTGTGAACGAGTAGTCAGATTGAAGTTTGGTGTGGTATGTAAGTATATCTATGCATATCTAGGTCAAGTTCGATAATGACGATTTTTCGACAATTTTCACCAAAGTTATGCCCCTTTTTGATCCTCAAAATTGCAAAATGTTTGGTTTCCAGATGATAACTTGAGAAAGAAAGGTCACACTGAAGCTATGTGTGGTATGTAAGTGTATCTTATGAATATCTAGGTCAGGTTCGATAATGACGATTTTTCGAC
Source organism: Lithophaga antillarum (assembly GCA_028566495.1). NCBI lineage: Eukaryota > Metazoa > Mollusca > Bivalvia > Mytilida > Mytilidae > Lithophaga > Lithophaga antillarum. Next base: position 588 of record JAOXYI010024010.1, read on the forward strand.
AATTTTTACTAGAGTTATCCCCTTTTTGTTCCTTGAAATTACTAAATTCTTGGTTTCCAGATGATAACTTGATAACGAAAGGTCAGATTAAAGCTTGATGTGGTATGTAATTGTATCTGATGAATATCTAGGTCACGTTCGATAATTACGATTTTGCGACAATTCTTACCAGAGTTACGCCCCTTTTTGTTCCTCAAAATTGCTAAATGTTTGGTTTCCAGATGATAACTCGAGAACGAAAAGTCAGATTGAGGCTATTTGTGGTATATAAGTGTATTTTATGAAAATCTAGATAAAGTTTAATAATGACGATTTTTTGACACTTTTTACTAGATTTACCCCCTTTTTGTTCCTCGAAATTGCTGAATGTTTGGTTACCAGATGACAACTTGATAACGAAAAGTCAGATTAAAGCTAGATGTGGTATATATGTGTATCTTATGAATATCTAGGTCAGGTTGGATAATGACAATTTTTCGGCAATTCTTACCGGAGTTATGCACCTATTTGTATCTCCAAATTGCTATTTTTTTTGTTTCCAGATGATAAATTGAAAACGGAGCAAGGTGTGGTATGTAAGTGTATCTTATGAATATCTTGGTCCAGTTCGATAATGATGATTTTTCGACAAATCTGACCAGAGTTATGCCGCTTTTTAAGCTTCAAAATTGCTGAATTTTTGGGTTCCGGGTTAAACCTTCTCAACGACAGATCAGATTGACGTTAGGTGTGGCAAGTAAGTTTATTTTATGAATAACTAGGTCTTACTGAAGTTTGGAGTAGTTTCATAGTTTCACTTTTGATATAACCTTGGCGTCAGGGACCAGTGGCCAATGGCCTTTTATTTTATCATTTTCATGAAATAGTACTTTCAAATGCCTATCTGGTAACATACTTAATATTTAAAACAAAAAAATCTTTATTCTTCATTGAGATTTTGACATCTTATAGTATTATTCCGTATATATTCTGCTGTCTGCTGTTCAAATTTAACAACGGTACTTTTGCATTTAGTCACTGATTCTGCCAGGTATTTCAAAATTAAAAAAAAATACTGTATGGCGAGGAAAGTGGAAGCCTATATAATGTTTATATTTGTTAAGTTGGATTACTTTCATATACTTATGCAAATATATTAAGAATGACATGTGCGAGTGTACACTTCGATTATTGAATTGTAAAAAGAACGGATACAGGGTAAATATACATGAAACATAATCACATGACATAAAAGGGACAAAACAAAGGAAGGCACTTTTATTGCTGTTCTTCATCTTGAAGTCGCTGTAAGGCCATCAACAATGAGTCAAACATTCATATCATACAGCAAGGTAAAGACGGCCATTAGAGTCGACATAAACGGCACTCTGTTTTTTATCGATAACAGCACCATATGTTTTATCTTTTCCTCACATGCGGGAGTATGTCAATAACTGATAAACAAAGCGACTGGTTAAGTCATCTTACAAAGACTGTCAGTCGTTACCGGACAGTAAATATAGAACATTAGACAAACACTTGAAGAGTCACAGGGCAATATCAAGCAATATTTTTGTAGCAAATGTGTTCGAGTGGTCTAAGCCACTGCACTAATTGCAGGGTACTAAGGTGAATCAACGGTGCAGGTTCGTCTTCCACAAAGGGAAGGTAAAAAAATAATATAATTTAAACGTTATTCTAACAGAGTTGAAGTCAATCTTCTGACGTATTTACACCTGAAGATTGACTTCCACTCTGTTAGAATAATTCTATAGATATATATTCCTCCTGAACTGACGTCAAACCCTGCTCAAATTGTTCGGTAATATTAAAACAAATTCCCTTATTGATCGGTGCTGTAATCCAGTGTTTTTGATAGTTTCATACTATCAGAACATGTGTTTGTTTCACTCTTTGCAATTAAAAATATTTGTCGTAGACAGGAAGTGGGTCTATTTAATAGTTTTCACAAAACAATGATATACTATTAACTAGGGAATTGTGGCGTACAAAAAATCGTATTTATTTCCGGATGAAAAATAGAAAGAAAAAAATACATATCACTATATAAATATTTTATATGATACCGAACACGGCAATAATTGGAAAATGTGCAAAAATTACAACCATATGAAAGCCAAGAGTATCACAATTAGCAAAATTACCTATCTACCTCAAAATAAACTAGATGGACGCAGTTGACAGACAGCTAATCCCCGCACTCTTCGCTTGTTTTATCCTTGCTGTTGGAAATACTTCTGTACCTTTACCATGACAATTTTTTATCTATTATTCTGCTCATGTGGGCCCAAAGTTTTGAAAATCAAAATTCTAAAACCTTATTGAGCAACTACATACAGTGTTTGACAATACTGTATAGAAATAAAATGCATGAAATGAAAAACGAAAGAGTAGTTAAGGTCACACGTTTTAATTGCCGATTTTCGGTCCAAAATTCGACCCTTGTGGGCCTCTATTTTTGAAAATCAAAATTCTAGAATCTTATTGAGCACCTATATATAGTGTATGACAACACTGTATACAAATAAAATGCACAAAATGAAAAAGAAAAGGAAATTAGGTTACATGCATAAATTGACAATTTTTGGTAAAAAATTCGACCCCTGTGGGCCTCTATTTTTGAAAATCAAAATTCTAAAACCTTATTGTGCATCTACATACAGTGTGTTACGGTACTGTATAGATATAACATGAATAAAATGAAAAACGAAAGAGAAGTTTAGGTCACATGCCAAAATTGAAAATTTTCTATCCAAATTCTACCCCTGTGGGCCCTATGTTTGGAAATCAAAATTCTAAAATCTTATTGCGCATCTACATACAGTGTATGATAATACTATACAGAAATAATATGCATAAAATGAAAAACAAAAGAGGAGTTGAGGTGACATGCAGAAATTGACAATTTTTGGATCGAAATCCGACCTCTGTGGGCCACAATTTCTGAAAATCAAAATTGTAAAATCTTATTGCGCATCTACATATACTGTGTGACATTACTGTACAGAAATGAAATGCACAAAATGAAACTGAGAGAGTAGTTGACGTCACAAGTGAAGTGTGACGGATGGACGGACGGGGTCGATCACAATATCCCCGACTTTCTTAGAAAGTGCGGGGATAATCACATTTTAAGTATTAATATACAAAATAGAGCAAAAAAAAAACAAACAAATTGTTCATAGGAAAGGACAGTCCATAGGGATGGCAAAGATGACAGACAGTCAAAGACAAAGACAGACAAAAAACAACACAGAAAAAAACCACAAAAATTACCATCACGAAAAAAAGTGTGAGACAAGGTGGACCGGTGATGGTAAGCATTTCCTGTCTCCTATAAGACACCCGCCTTGTTGGTCATGTAAGATCCAGTGGAAAAGTCGATTCTGTTACATGTATGATTACTTCCTGACTTCCCATGGATAGTTACTTCAGGACTGCAAAAAACTGTTATTTGCAACGATATGACTTATGGTGTAGAACAACAGTCATCCATCAATCAGCGATCAGTACAGCATATGATATATCATATATTGAAATAATATACTCAAACATAATCAACAAGAATGTTTCATACGAGATACGGCAAAAGCCTGGAGTTTAGTAAAGTTCGGGGAAATGCAGGCTTTCTCGACTATATTTGAAACAACAACAACTAAGGACCATTCAGGCCTAGTTTTTGTGTCGCCTGTGTAGCAGTGTCGACACATAAGGATTTCTCTGTCGTTTTCCATCGTCAGCGGTCACACTTCCAACTGTTTTCCGCAACGCCTCCAGTGGCTCAAAATTCATGAAACTGCATAGTATAGTTTCTAATAATGTGTAGATGTAATTCAATTAAAAAAAATTCAAATGGGCTGCAGTTGCCATGGAAACAAAAAAATCCTTTTTTTTCGTTCGGTATGGAAATGAAAAAAAGTCAATTTTGACAGAGTCCTTATTTCTGGTGAATTGCTGAAGCAATGTGAATGAAACTTCACAAATTATTTCTTGTGATTTGTAGATATGAAATTCAGCAGTTATTAGGAACAATTCAGTGATGGCTGTTGCCATGACAACAAGAAATGTTTTAAATTTGAGATTTCTTTCTTAAAAATGGAGAGCAAACAATTATTTTTTTTTTCAAACTTCATAAGAGTGTGCCGTTATTAATGTGCAAATGTGCATTCAAGTTTCTATTTTATTGTTGCCATGGAAGCTGAAATTGGGAGTTCGTTTGGGAGACATTTGTAACAGTTTACCGTTATAACTTGTTTTTACATCTTATTAAACACTATTTTGTCAAGATCTTTTTAACGCAAATAAAAACATTAACATTATCAACAACGAAGAGATTACAAGAATACAAAATAAAAACAAAATAGCATCAGATGATGATGATAATTTAGTTGATTTCAGTAATACCTTTAGGCATTATTGTTGATATATACGAAAGCCGATTAGACTAATCAGGAATAATAAAGCGTCCATTTTTTCTCATAATTACGAGAAATTTATCTCGTAATTACGGGAACCTTTCTTGTTGTATCGAGATGTTTAATATGGCGTTATTCTCATTATAACAAGAAAATTATCTCCATTTTACAAGAAAATAATATCGTTATAACTTGCTAAGTATCGCATAATTACGACATAGTTATCTCATAATTACGAGATAATTGTCAAGGTGAACGCATGCTCCAATTAAGAATTTTTTTTTATTATACCTAAACGTCCGTCGTCTGTTGTAAGCTGTTCACATTTTATGTTAAAAAAAACAAAAACAAAATAAAATAGAAAAAACAATACCATCTGAAACTACACAAAGCAGGAATGGTATACGAGTTTTCACAACTCTATCCAGGAATCCCTTTCTCCATCCAATGCGGCTGCCGTTTCTGGAAAATTGAAATTTCTTCGAATGGGTCAACTTCTGCATTTCTATCCGGAATCGATATAAATTTGAAATTAAAATATAAAATTATATGCATTTTACAAAGATATCTTTTGAATGAACTGTAGACTACTTTTTCCTTTCTGTCAATTATTTAAACCATGCATTTGTAGCAAATGAGTTTCCATTTCATAAATTACTTTATATTTATTTTGAATTTCAGCTTTATACTGCAGAAATTTCTAACGAACGACTTCATTTCGAATTGATATAAACAGCCATGTCCTTCATCAAGATGATACTTATTTCTAAAAGCAAAGCTATTTTTGATATTTACAGGCCATCAAGCAAGATTTTGGCCAAAAAACGATTGGTAATTATTGAATGTTTTATGTCAAGCAGAAATATATCTAAGGCAATATTTAGGATATGGACAACTTAAACAATCTGAAAATTATACAGTAATGGGGAGGGATGGAACATCTCGGCTCGGGCAAGAACTTTTAACTTGCTAATGCAAAAAAGGCACAGTTGGGTAGAAACAAACAATTTAATTTTTGTAGCGGATACAATGCGCCTACATTTCTTGAAATCTACAAAGAGAGCCTTTTACTTGAATGGAGCATCGCACTTTCCTAACTTGTCACTAACTATGACCCGCACCCAAAAATACTAATTAGGAACAAATTAGTTAGAAAGATTATAATTTTTTCCTTTTTCTATATTGAATATTCTCGCAAATTACCCAGGAAATCCTCTTGTTATGCATTATCATCTCGACAGTTTTGTCGTAATTATGCGAATTTTATTTTCCTATTGGGTATAATCGGTTTTCGCAGACGTATACCTTTTTTTGTGGAGTATTGTTTTCAATGGACACTAAACGTGCATTACTCCTCGTATTTCTTCACTCTGACGAGTCAAGCTTCATACAAAGAAGAGAAGAAATTAGCCTTGTCGTTTAATTACAGCTTCCGCTACATGAATTCTGTATTCTCATTTAATAACTGTCGATTTATTGACGATGCACGTCTCATCTATCCAAATGCGCTGAAAAAAAATAAAAAACCCTCATATACAATTATAGCCTGTTACTGAGATTTATTCTTTTTTATTGACAGTAGAGGACGACAGAAATTCATAACCTTACGACAAACGTGATGACTTTGACCTTCAATAGCTAATTATCCCTTTCCGAGTAGCAGTATACCTGCATCACCAGCGAATGATGTCTACATTTCGCAATTGATCCGCTACGCTAAAACGTGTGTCCAATACAGTGACTTTCTTGAGAGTTGCAATAGCTACTCGGGAAAAGTAGCAATGCAATACCAACGTAACTGAACAAAGGCATTAGTGAAAACTCACAAGATCAAAAGGACAGCAGGACCAAAAGGAACAAGGAAAGACAAGCACAACAAGGAAATTAAAAAGAAAACAACTATTGAAACTAAAGCTTGGACAGTTCGAACTCTCATAAAAACCGAGATTGACATCAGGTGCTCCGGAAGGGTAAGCATGCCCCGTCCTATTGCACTTTAGTCATACTGGTGGAAATTCAAAATCGGATGTGAAGAACGTCAAATGTTTACGAAAACATATATCAAACGTAGGTTAGAGTCATCACTCCGTACATTTTATGGTCACCATCACGAATTAGTTGAACATTACGGGATATCAGTTTTGCAAATGAACATAGATGTGTTTTCTAACCATTAAACTTTCTTCACAATCGGTTTTGACATTCCACCAATTTTGGCCAATGGGCACTATTTGTAAAGCAGGACAAGCTTACATTTCCGAAGCACCTGATATCACTCTCGGTTTTCATGAGAGTTCGTTTTGTCCAGGCTTTAGTTTTTAGTGTTGTTTTCTTGTATATTCCTTGTTTGCGCATGTCTCCCCTTGTAATATCCCCTCCGGGCCGGCGATAGCTTGGGGTATATAGTCATCAATATGTCCGTGCATGCATTCGAACGTCCGTCCCTACTTCCGTCCGTCAGTCACACCTTATTTTCTGCATTTTCTCCTCAACTACCCAATGGATTTTAATGAACTTTCAGGCATTCTTTAGTATCAAGCGGTATTGTGCACTGTTTGAGATTTTATGATATTATTATTATCATATAAAGCTATAGGGAAAATGTACTTGCCTTAACCGCAACTCTTCCTTTAGGCATTCTTCTTCACATATTGATGATGTGTCCAATTTTTTTTGTTTTTTTTTGTTTTTTGAATATCATTTTTTTTTATCAATGAAATATTTTTGTGGAAAATCTTGATTTTTTACTCAGAAATCACAGATTTTGAGAAATGACTGGTTTCTGGAAAGTATGTCCAGTATTTGCCTTATCTGATTTCCAGCAGATTGAATTATATGAGACTCAGAAGTCTATTGATTTTGGTGTCAAACCATGACATAATTTTTTGCGGGAAAAATTGATTTTTGCGTCGCCTGCGTAGCAAGGTCGACACATAGGGATCACTCTGTCGTCTTGCGTCGTCCGCGTCACACTTTCAACTATTATCCGCAGCTCCTCCTTAACCACTTGACGGAATTTAACGAAACTTGCACAGACTTTACCTTGTATAATGTAGATGTGCACCAGCTATTGTTTTTTTTTTTTAAAAAAAAAAACGGGTTTTTTTTTCAAAATAATTTGTTGTTCAAATATTTCCCATAGGATACGAAAGGAAGGGGCTGGGTTCTCTTATCCGCAACTCCTCCTGAACCATGATAGAATTTAACCAAACATGACTTAATTTTTTCCTTATGAACTGTAGATGTGCACCAGATATGTTGTTTAATTGAACAAAATATTTTTTTTGCAAAAACTGATGTTTTAAATATTTTTAGTCAGAAATCACAGATTTTAAGAATTGACTGGTTTCTGAACAATACATCCTGACTTTGCCATATCTGATTTCCAACACATTAACCTTCATGAGACTCACAAGCCTATTGATTTTGATGTTGATTCATGAAATAGTTTTGGGGAAAATCTTGATTTTTTACTCAGAAATCACAGATTTTGAGATTTGACTGGTTTCTGGACAGTATGTCCTGTATTTGCCTTATCTGATTTCCATGGTCAGCAGATTAATCTATTTGAGAATCAGAACAATGCAGAAGTCTATTGATTTTGATATCAAACCATGACATAGTTTTGGGGAAAAACTTGATTTTTTAGTCCGAAATCACAGATTTTGAAGATTGACAGTATCTTTAGTTAACCTCAGCTGATTTCTACCAGAATTGAGATGTTGTTTAACTATATGAGACCCAGAAGCCTATTGGTTTTAGTGTCAATCCTTGACATAGTTTTGGGGAAAAAAAAAGATTTTTTAGTCAGAAATCACAGATTTTGAGGATTGCTTGCAGTAAGCTTTTGGCTTTCACAAGTGACACATGTTCTCTACTACACTTAATTTCTCGTATTAATTAATCAAACTGCTGCTATCATGGTAACATGCATTAATAATATATTGAAATTATGTTGCGACTCAGCTTTTGCACCTTTCATGTCCATTACATTTTTGTAATTACTGTTTCGCAGCTTTAATTTTATTCAGTATTTAATGTTAGTCATAATATGCATATCGCAGGCGACACGTATCTTCCATGGAAGACTCACATCTAAGTTTATTTAGAAATCACACATTTTGATAATTGACAATTCTATTCCTTTTCCGGTATTTTACCTCAGCTAGTTTCTGCCAGATTTGGAGATGTTGTTAAATTATATGAGACTCAGAAGCCTATTGGTTTTATTGTCAATCCATGATACAGTTTTGGGGGTAAAGTTGATTTTTTAGTCAGAAATCACAGGATTGTTTGCAGTAAGTAAAAACAGAAGATACCGACGTAACAGAACAGAGGCATTAGTCAAAAACTCACAATGTCAAAAGGACGACAAGACCAAAAGAAACAAGAGGAGAGAAGCACAAACAAGGAAACATACAGGAAAACAACACTTAAAACTAAAGCTTGGACAATACGAACTCTCATAAAAACCGAGAGTGTCATCAAGTGCCAACATTTGGCTTTCACAAGTAATATGATTGTGTTCTCTACTAGACTTATTTTGCATATTAATTATACAAACTACTTATTTCATGGCAACATGCATTCATAATTAATTCAAATTATGTTGAAACTCATGATCAGCTTTTGCATCATTACATGTTTTGTTTTGCAGCTTTAATTTTATTTAGTAGTTAATGTTAGTCAATATATGCATATCGCAAGCGGCACATGTCTTCCATGGAAGACTCACATCTAAGTGTCATATAATACTGTATTTGTCCCAAAAGGCTTATAATGGGGAAAGGTTATGTAACCTCATCTTCAACTCCTCCTAAACAAATCATTGAATTTCATTAAAACGTTAATGCATTATTTTTCACATATCAGTGATGTGTACCTCCTATTTAGTTTTTGGATTATTTCAGACTTTACCAAATTTTTGCCATGTTTACTTTGTCCTACATTGTATTATGCTACATTTGGTACATATGGCTATATAATGGGGAAAGAGTACCGTTGTCCTAGCTGCAACTCCACCTAAACAACATAATGGATTTTAGTGAAACTTTCTGAGATTTCTCATTACATATTGATGATGTGCGCTTTCTATTTCATTGTCCCCCGACGCATCGTCAAAGGGAATATAGAAATGGGTATCATCCGTCCATCCGTCCGTGTGTCCCGAATTTGTTTCAAGATGATGACTTCTTAATGAAAAGTCAAATTGAGGTTTGGTGTGGTATGTAAGTGTATCTTATGAATATCTAGGTCAAGTTCGATAATTAGGATTTTTCTACAATTCTTACCAGAGTTATGCTCCTTTTTGTTCCTCTAAATTGCTACTTTTTTCGGTTTGCAGATGCTAACTTGAGAACGAAAGGTCAGATTGTAGCTAGGTGTCATATGTATGTGTATCTTATGAATTTCAAGATCAGGTTTTATAATGACGATTTTTCTACAATTCTTACCAGAGTTACGCCCCTTTTTGTTCCTCGAAATTGCTAAATTTTGGTTTTCAGGTGATAACTTGAGAATGAAAAATCAGATTGAGGCTATTTGTAGTATGTAGGTATATCTTATGAATATCTAGATAACGTATGATGATGACGATTTTTCGACAAACTTTTCCAGAATTATGCCCATTTTTGTACCTAAAAATTACAGAATTTTCGGTTTCTGGATTTTACCTTGTCAACGACAGATCTGATCCGATTTAGATGTGGCAAATAAGTTTATTTTATGAATATCTAGGTCTTACTGAATGTTAGCTCACCTGGTCCGAAGGACCAGGTGAGCTATTGTCATAGGTAAGCGTCCGTCGTCCGTCCGTCCGTCCACATTTCGCATTTTAATCTTCTCCTGTAAAACCACTGCTCCAATTTCGACCAAACTTAACAGGAATGATCCTTAGTTGGAGGGGATTCAAATTTGTTCATATGGTGGTCCAGGGGTCCATGGGGTCCAAGTACTTAGGGTCCAAAGTTTTAACTTAGGCTGCAATTGGGGAAAAGCTTCAAAAATTTTCTTCTGAAGAACCAGCAGCACGGCAGTCATAATTTGCTTGAAGCATCAGTAAGCTATGACGATTCAAGTTTCTTCAAATGAAGGAACGGGGGTCAATGGGGTCTGAGCACTTGGGATTTAAAGTTTAAATAGCTTCAACGGGAAAAGCTCTAAAAACCTTCTTCTTTAGAACCACTGGGTTAATTTGGACCACACCTGGCAGGGATGATCCTCAGTACAAGGGAATTCAAGCTTGTATAAATGGTGGTGCAGGGGCTCATGGGGTCCAAGTACTTGAGGTTCAAAGTTTTAACATAGCTTCAATGGGCAAAAGCTTTTAAAATCTTTTTCTGAAGAACCAGCAGTAGCAAGGTAGTCATAATTTGCATAAATCATCAGTAGGAAATGACAATTCAAGATTGTACAAATAAAGATCTGGGGGTCCATGAGGTCGGAGCACTTGGGGTCCAAAGTTTAACATAGCTTCAATGGGGAAAGGCTTCTTGTTAAGAACCAGCAGTAGGAAGGCAGTCGTAATTTGCATGAAGCATCAGTAGGAAATGAAAATTCCAGTGTGTACAAATGAAAGTCTGAGGGTCCATGGGCTCGTAGCACTTTGGGTCCAAAATTCAACATAGCTTCAATGGGAAAAACTTTAAAAATCTTCAACTTTAAAATCGACAACCACAAGGCAGTTATAATTTGCATGAAGCATCAGAGGGACATAAGGATTGAAATTTATACTAATGAAGGTCTTGGAATCCTAAAAAAGTCTAACATAGGATTCAATGAAGAAAAAACTTTAAAAATCTTTTTCTTAAAGATCATTGAGCCAATTGGGGCCAATCATAGAAGGGATGATCCTAAGTAGAAGGGAATTCAAGTTTGTACAAATGGTGGTCCAGGGACCTATAGGGTCCAAGATCTCGGGGTCCAAATTTTTAGCATAGGTGTCAATGGGGCTGTAAAAATTTTCTTCTGAAGAAACAGCAGTAGCAAGGCAATCACAGTTTGCAAGAAGCACCAGAAGATCATGATAATTAAAGTTTGAACAAACTGAGGTCCTGGGTTCTATGCGGTCCACGTACTTTGGGTCCCAAGTTTAACATAGCTTCAGTGGGAAAAAAAGCTTTTAAAATATTTTTCTTTGGAACCAGCGATAGTAATGCAGTAATATTTTGCATGAAGCATCAGTATGAGATGAAGATTCAAATGTATACAAATGAAGGTCCTTGGGTATAAAAGCAAGTTGCCATAGCAATAAATACTAAATAATTTTGTATATTCTAGATCCAAAATGGCCGCCGCCATTTCAATAGTGGTGATCTACCTTAATTTCAGCCAGAATAGGTTCAGATTTGAAAAGTAAGGTGTTATCAGAGTACAGATATTCTTAAGAGAGCTTGTATATCATTTTATCTGACCGGCTCATCTGAGCATCTAGTGACATATCATAAGACTCAAAAGGGCACGTGCTATTGAGAGAGGTTCAGTTATTTGTCTAAGCATCCAGATAGATTCAGCTGCCTATTTTCTCCCATGTTTTATTAAACTGCTTTATTTTTAAGCCTGATTTGGTTCAAATTCATAATGTATATGTGCATTGAAAAGGTTTTTCATATATCGTACAGGAGTTTTGTTCCAACTTTGAACTTTTGAAGATTATGACTTTTATGTAAAGTAGGCATAAATTAGCTAAACACTTCAAAATATCTTCTTGCAAGAAACATCTTTACTACTTTCAGCCATACTTGGCCTGATTAGTCCTTAGATTATCCCCTTTCAGAATTGTGACTGTGATTCAGGAAGGCTACTTTTAACTGAAAAAGACATTCTTAAGAGGGCGTATTGATTTCATGTGCATTGCAGGCTCACCTGAGCCTTCGGTTTTTTGGTTTTTTGTGTTTTTTATTCATCATTTTATTACAGATCAGCCCGAATTTGAAGTGTGATTGCATGATTATGAATGCTATAACATATCTGACGGGTTTTGTTAGAAATTCGGATTTCTGTCGAATCTGGCCGATTCAAGAAATTAGGCATTAATTAACAAATTTAACTGATTTAGAAATATTCTTGAAAGAAATCATTGCACCAATTTTTACCCAAACTTGGCCAAAATAAATAGTCCTTAGATGGTCCACTTTGAAAATCATATCTGTCACTCCGCCTTCCATACATGATGAATGCAGTTTCATATATCGATCTTTTGTACTTTCTATTTTATTTGTATAAATATTCATTAATTCAGAAGTTTCTTATTTTATAGTATGCATATTTATGAAGCAGTATTTTGCCCTGTATCCAGTCAGTGAGACTTTTCTGAAAAGCGACATATTTTATTACTATGGGATTATCAACTAATTTTTCTAGTTTTTACAGAGATATCTGTTATTAAAAA
>JAOXYI010024118.1:0-13390 GCA_028566495.1 Lithophaga antillarum
TGTTGGAAGGAAACAGTAAAGTATATTGTATAGTATAGCTGTCAGTACTTTTTACATGATCAAGTTACGAGATAATTGATTGTTGTCTTTCATCTTAAATACAGTTCTAAATATCCTATACAGGTGATAGTGGCAAACATATCAGAGTTATCAACAAATAGAAAAAGTAATAAAATGCATAAAAACATAAAAACAAATACATGAAACAGAACAATCACACACAACAAAGCTTGCAAAATTCTACAAGAGAATTCATATGCTCTAAAAGGTGCAAGCAGATTATGCACATAGTTTGTTTGTTATACCAGCACTTTCTGAAGGAAGTTAGGGGATACTGTAATGGGACTGTCCGTCCGTCCGTTAGATGAAATTTTGTTCATTTTTGACTGTAGGTGTTTCATTTTGATGTAGTATTGTTCCTTATTATCTGTACATATGAAATCAGGTCTCATATTTTTCCATGGGTTTGGGGCCTATAAATGGGGGAAAAAGACTTTTTTTGATGTAAAGCTTGTCACAGGAACTCCTCTTTCATTTTTGAGTTCAGGGGTTTTATTTTTACATAGTAATGTTCTTTACCATTTGTAGATGTGCAATAAGGTCTCGGATTTTTTATCTTTTCGGTTTGGGACTTTGTTCAAATAAGATTGTCACAAAAACTCTTCTTTCATTCATGAGTTAAGGGGGTTTTTTTATTAAGAGTAATGTTCCTTACCATCTGCAGATGTGCAATAAGGTCTCAGATTTTTTATTCTTCGGTTTTGGGGCCTATTAAGGGGCTGAAAAAGGACTTTGTTGAAATAAGCTTGTCATGAGAGCTCCTTCCATTTTTGAATTGGGGTTTTATTTTTGTACAGTAATGTTCGTTTCCACCTGTAGATGTGCAATAACATCTCAGATTTTTTATTCTTGGATTTGAGGTCAATTAAGGGTCAGAAGGGACTTTGTTGAAATAAAGCTTGTCATGGGAACTCCAGTTTTATTTTTAACTTTGTGTTTTATTTTTATGTAGTATTGTGCCTAATCATCTGTAGATGTGCAATTAGGTCTTAGACTTTTTAGTACATGAATTCGGGGCCCATCATGGGGTCAAACAGGGACTTTGCTGAAATAAGCTTTTTACTGAATCTCAACTGCAGATGTGCCGTAAGGTTTTCAAATTTCCATTTAAGGGTCGATGCATGTTCTTTTAGAAGTGGTCAGGTGTTAAGTGCGGATATAGCTGTCATTTCTGACAGCATTTAATACTAGTCACTATATTTTTTCGAGGTGAACCACACTGTTTCTTAAAAATAAATAACAAGTCAATCGCATCCTGAAATAAGATAAATACTATGAATCGTTTGATTTTAAATTCATCATTCTTCATGAAAATTTGGTTGTTAACTAAATTGTATTTGAATATTTGCCTACATTGGACTTATTTATTACCGATACATATAACAAGATATCAGAGTTAATTTGATGCATGATATGAGCATTTCAACATATTATGTCTCATCAGTGATGCTCGAAGCCAAAAGATGGAAATCATAACAAAATCAACTGTTTCAAGAGTTAAAGCAACCGAAAATGACTCTAAAAAATATTGCTAAAACCAGCTTGGATACCTTTGCACGAGGAAGATAAACCTTAGATTTATAATTTAAATAATCAACTAACTGAAAATTTTAAGCATTCAAGTGATTTTATGAGCACCGAAGTACTAGAGAAACTACCAGTCCACCAGCAAGGGTATCGACCTAGATGTAGTGATACATTATCACATCGTACCAAAGTTAATTTGATGCACTGTATGCTCAACCCGAAATCACCAAAATGTACGGGCAAAACCAGCTAAGGATATATTTGCATAAGGGAGATAAACCTGAGTTTAATACATTTAAAACAATTTACCAAGTTGACTGGAAATTTCCCAGAGCATTGAAGTAAGAAGCGGGTTGAAAATATATATATCTGTCGCCACAAAATTTAAGATTCGTTAAGGCAAATAGTCAAATACAATAGAGTTATCCCTATTTAAAACTGTGTGACGACAGCCGATCCGCCAGCTGTGTGGATTATCTTTTGGGTCATGTGAGCTATTGCCATCACTTTGCGTCCGTTGTCGTCGTCTGTCTGTCTGTCGTACGTGAACTTTTCAGATTTCAATCTTCTTCAACATCACTGAGCCAAATGGGACCAAACCTGGTATGAATGTTCCTTGGAAGTCCTCTATAAAGTTTGTAATTTTGACACAGATCGGAAATTCAAGATTATGTGTTTTGATTGGCTATAATTTCAAAGATATTCTTGTCAGCAACTATATGGCTGATGGAACTATAACTGCATAAGAATGTTCCTTGGATGTTCCTCCATAACGATTGCAATTTTCATACCGATCGGAAATCCAAGATGGCCGCCGGGGATATAGTTTAACATGATACCCTATTGGCAAATCATTCAAAGATCTTACTCTCAGAAACTATGAAGACAATTAAACCAAACCTGTTCATGAATGATCATTGGATGGTCCTATAGCAAGATTATAATTTTTTTACCGATCGGAAGTACAAGATGGCCGCGACCGCAGAACGTGGTTTAACATAGGACTCTGTGGGAAAATGTTCAGTTATCTTCTTCATAGAAACTAAGAAGACAATTAATGTGAGTAAATTAAAACCAAAGTAAAAAAATGGACTAAACCAAGGCCTAGTGTAAAAGATGGAATTTACGCCAATATATGACGTAAGATTTCAGTCCATAACGACGATTTGTGACACGAGATTCTGTACATTGTGAGTAAATTGATTTGAAATACATTTTTTTTTTCTCAAAACTGACGTGATTTGTTGATTTAAGAATACAGATGCATTGACAAATTTGTCATTTTTGACAAGAGTTCTTCGCATAATCATATTTTTCCTATGTGTGTGTTACTAACATTCAACTATATTTTCAAGATTAGTAGGAAGAATTCAGCAATTTGCATTTATTAGATTAAGTCAGATATGGCCTACCTTCTCAGTATTGGAATCTTAACAGGATTCCCTCACATTCAGACTTCCTATAGGTAGCACGGTAGTATTGACACTAGACCGTAAACCAATCCAGTGTGAAACGTACATTTAGTACAGTACTCAACTGATACGGAAGCGTCTGATTTGCTTGAAATGAAGTGAAATTTTATCCATTTGATTATGTTATTTTGTTAATATTGTTTAGGTTTTGTAAATACAGCAGATTTTTTTGGTTTTTGTGACAATATAACCAAGCCTCAAAAAGTGTATTTACTGCAGCCCAAACAGGAAAATGTAGAGTTGTTTGGAAGACAAAAAGGAATTTGTTATGACCCTTTTTCCTGCACCGAGTTGAAACTGGAATTAAATGTACAATACTGCATTCTGATTCAGATTCTTTTCATGGAAATTGAAAATTAAAAAAAAAATGTTATTATTGTGGCCTATGTGTCAAATAATACTACCATGATACCATCAAAATCAATTTTTATCTGATATAATGATTTTTGAGGTTGCATGACGGGTGATGCATGCATAGCTGGAGATGGTTACCCTGTCAAGGCACCTGGTCTCAATCCATTCTGGAGTTCATGCAATCTCGGCTATTTGACCCGAGAGTTCAAAGTGATTTTGGTATACTACTTTTGATATAAGATTAGAATAGAAATTATACTACCAAAACACTAGATATTTATGAAATATCATTTTCGTATTTTTGACGTATGAAGTCTTCGATGGACAAATATCTAAGTGCGCTCATACTAGTATTGCTGTTTTAGTTGAACACAAGCATAAACAGAGAGGACGGAAGCTTGAATTCAATAGTTGTCAGTATTGAAACAACCAGTAAAATATGAGATAACGAATATGTCGGTCACCCCTGACAATTTATCCGATTAGTGGAGGGAAACGTGGCTTGAGAGTTTTAAATGAACGGCTTCCTGGAATATATTACGTACCTACATCTTTAGTAATCTCCATGATATTGAATTATGGGGTCTTGATCAGCAATTGATTTTTTTCAATAACGTTAATTACATTATTTATATTGACAATAAAGTAACAATTCCGACAGGTTCCGAAATCACCCTATAATCTGCGTCAAGATTCCGTTTGTAAACTAGCACGTAAATAATGCTATAAATTCTGTCGACCATTGCAGTTCATGTCAAACCCTGCTTAAAGTTGAAATTAACCATAATAGACATGAAAAGCCTGTGTTTTGTGCTTTTTCCTGTCTGGGACATATTTTAATATGAAAATGGATACGATTATCAAATCCGATACGATGTTTATTTTATTGAAAGATGAAAACGTCGAAATGGGAGAAGATTCAGATTTAATTTTATTTATTGTGTACTAAATGAAATTGTAACCAAGTTGTTTGTATCATTTTAAGGAATATTCAGACAAATAAAATATATTAAGAATGTATAACTATTTAAAGAAATGTATTTTGTAGAATATTGCTTCTTTTAATGGATTTTAGAGTTTATTGTAATTGCTTTTCCCTTTCTGCACTTAATTTCGACTACTCCACTGGCATAAAATGATGCCTGTTGAGTGCATGTATATTTAATGTATTGGTTGTGTTCAGTACACACCTCTGGCATAGATATATTTGTGAATGAGCATTCCCGTTAACTCACTGCAGCTTCCTATGCACATAAATATATTCTGTGCCTAAACTTTCTGATTTTTCCCATTTCAAAGCAAGTTATGAAATTTGCCACTACATGTGTAGATAGAAATGAAAAGTGTTGGAATTGACCGTCACTACAGATTTTTATTTTATTTTATTTATATATATATATATATTTATTTATTTGGCTTAGACTTGAATGAATTGCATCACTACTGGTAGCTTTCTGAATTGTAGTAATACGACCCATAAATCAGTGTTGAGCTGATAGAGAGATACAGGACGATGATGGGACTGTAAGTGTAAGACTGAACTAAACAAAAACACTTTCACAACATCATATTTACTAAGTAACAAAAAATTTAGAGTCGTGTGACTTTTTTCCAATATGAAATATAGATAAGTCTTAAATTAAGATATGTCTCCAAATATGGTTGACGCATGTTAGTTAGTATAGACAGGTGCAGACCTGACCTCTATCGATGTTAATATGAACCTACCGAAACGACTACTCTGCAAGTTAACTTGATGACAGGAAAGCTGTCGTTCTGACAGTTTGAAGCGAACCTTGGCCAGACGGTAGGACAAAACGAAGTAGCCCTGACAAAACTAAGTTAACTTCTACGTCCGGGCAGGAAGATCGCTTCTGACAGCTTCCTTAACCTGTCCGATCACATGGATATGTCGATAGTTTCGATAAAATGCTACGAATAATGAATAAAGTAAGTATAAACAATAAAATATGTTAAGATTTTATCGGTCGCAATTCGAGACTGATACAAAAATTTGTGATTTTTTAACCGGACCATAGCGTACTTAATGACAAAAGCGGTCGTCCTAACCGGTTCTGAAGACAAATGTAAATTAACTTAGGGCAGACTTGGCGACAAAATCAGTTAACTTGGACCGGATTTCCTGACATTATGAAAGGTTTCCAAGTTATCTTGGTTAGGTCTGCACCTATCTGCAGTTGCAAATAACAAAACATTCACAACATAAAATTTACTTTAATGAACCGTTAATAATTGTTAAAAGTCACATCATGTTTGTTGACATGGAATGTGAACGCCTGATAGAACTATAATAATCAAAATGTGGTTAGCAATCTGCTTAGTATAAGTTGTGAAAAAGCTCCTCCTATAGACTTGAGGGATACTGGTGGGTTATGAGTGACTGGACAAGATGCAGTGATTGAACACAGGACTTATGCAGAATACCTTGATTGAAATAATGAATTTGCTTAACGCCACTTTTATATAGTTCTCAGTTATATCGTAGCGATTAGTTTTATTTGTGTAGGAGACAAAAAGAACCACGGACTTTTAGCGAGTAACTGGTAAATTTATCACATAATGTATGTCGAATGCATGTTCGTTTTCCTGTCATCCAAAGTCAGGCGCGAACTCGCACTTCAGAGGAGACTGGCTACGGTGATCTGTACAGGCAGATGTAGCCAACTAGCTTGACCAATAGCCAATGGAATCCCCGTGTTGTAAAAAAGAAATTCTAGAGAAAAAAAAGTATCTAGATGGTAATTACAGCTGAAAATTTGTTTGAAAATACCAACCGGTTATGCATTCTTAAATAAATTTAAGCAAACTGAAGCGTACCAAACGTCAAATATATTTATTTATCCCTTTTGCTTGTATATTGTAAATCGCGTGTTAAAGAATTACTGACCTCCTTTGCATTGTGGCGTTTTCTGAAACGAAATGTATCGACGGCACAAGCATTAAAAATCTAATGATCCTGGGACCAGTAGATTTTACTTATGGGGCTAAGGAAAATGTTTAAACCCATGACAGCATATAAAAAAGAGGATAATAAAGAATTACTTTCCTGCATAAAAGTGTACTCCAAGATCTGGTCACTGATACCATCCATGTCCCAGAAAATCGTGTACATGTACTTGTTTTACCCTTGAGTGTAAATGGTATTGCTTTTCAGATGACATGCTTTCAATCAAGATCGGACTTTATCTTGTAAAAGTTAGAGAGAAATCGTCTTCTCGGTTTCTTTGCATGAAAGGAGATTGTACCACCCTTCCACCCTTCAGTACAACTGTACACTCGACTCAGGGTTCATTGATATGCTCAGTCGGTGTGGTACATGCTCAATGCGCATGAGTAGAAATGTAGGTAACTAACTGAAATATTACAACTGTTGAAACCAACTAGCCTATGGAAGAGCGATTGTTAAGCGCATCTTTCGTCATAGGGAAGAAGAAAAGAAAATTCAAACTGATACAATTATTAATAAGTTGATAACAGGAAGGGACACTAATAAAGTACACCTTAAAACAGCAAAAGGAGAACAATACTTGGTAATTTTTTTAATAGATATTCAAAATTATACAACTTTACCGTTAACAGAGATAAAGAGGTATGTGTAATGGACAGATGGGCTTAAATACGAAGAAAAGGAAAAAGCTATAGTAAATCTGCTATTACAAGAATGCTATTATAGTCCCTGATTAAATATTAACCAAAGGATTTAGTTGTCTGTGATCTCTGAAGAAATATTTTCTTTCAGTACCAGTATAAATGAAGTCTTTCTTTTCTTTCTTTTTTTTTCATTGTATTGCCTGATCCGTCAAAACATGTCTAACTGCCTATTACTAACAACATCAAAAGCTGCATAAAGCCGATATTTTCTTAGGACTCGAACCTTTCCAATAAAAACATCAATTTCTTTATCTAATTGAACCGAAGAAAAAGAACCCAGAAGATTTACAATACAATAAACTTAATGTTGTTTGTCGACAATTGAGCCAGACAAAACTATTTCTAAAGAAGAGACGTTTGAAATGCAATACGAAATGCAATATAATTTGTAGTGAAATATTTATTTTGATTAACACTGAAATTGACAAAATGAATCCGAGTTTTAAGTGAATACTATAGTTTGAATGATGAGCTTAAGAGGAATATTTGGCATTTATAGAGTTCAGTGTTATGATCGGATACAAACGTTGACAGTTCCTACACCTAGAATTAGATTGACTGCTTTTTATTATATTGGAGAATAATTTATTTGTAGCGCTGTACCATGGAACTAGACGATTACTGTAAAAGGTGTTTAAGACATGTTTATCCTAACCAAATGCACAAGACACAAATGTAATATGTACTTTTATGAGGGAAATCAATAGTGTTTTTGTTGTCCTTGATGTTGTGTTTGATACATACAACCGCCATTTTGAACGCTTTCACTAAATAGCATCGGTTGCTATTCTAGGTTAAATAAAAGAAATTTGACTTGCTTTTGAATGCAATGAGCAGATTGCCGAAGTGAAATTCCACTTTCCACAGAACCAGACAAGACCATTACGAACAAAGAATAAAACACACACACAAAAAAAAAAGAATGAAAAAAAGACAACATTCTAAACTAAAGTTAGGACAATACGAACTTCCATAAAAAACGGGAGTGACACCAGTATATCCCTTTGTCTGTTTCATGCAATTTGTATTTGTATGTTTGTTTGTTTCTGAATCCTACATTTCTCAAAATACCAACAAAATTTCTTACCTATGCGGTCGATTTCTTTGTTGAACAAACCGATAAAATAGTCAATAGCGGTGATTGGTTCACGTCGCTACAACACATCATGTTTAGTTTACATGTACTTGTATTTTTTTGGACAGACTTTTCAATGAAAGTATAAATCAGTAAGTTTTTTGTCTTTCTTACGTATGGAAGAATATAAAAAAAACAAATAATCGACCGTTACTTCGTGTAAAAAGTATAAATGTTGCGATCCTATCTGTAGAAACAATAATAGTATAGCACAGTTGATGGATGTTTAATTTGCTTATTCGTGAAAGGAAATAATTTATGTGTGTAACTTACAGCCCGTATCAGAGAAGTACTCAAATTCGTTTTTCTTTGACGTTGAATGTTTTACCGCTAGCGTTAAAGTTATTGTGTAATTAAACGTTCTTATGCAAACATTGCTAGTTACAAAAGAAATATTCACATTAGAAGATTTTTTATGCTTGAATTCCAAACTTCCGTAAGAGTCTTTGAACATTTTTGTTTATCCATTTACTTTGTACTCAGCCATTAACTCTCTATCAAAGATTGTTTTGTTTATCGTTTACCCGATTAAACAAGATTATATATAAGATTTTGTCGGTTTGAATACAACTTTGATACTTTACAGTCGAAACACGGAAATAAACCTATCAGTCAAAGTATGCACGACAGAGGAAAACATATATAACGCACTAAAACTTTACCGTTGAGTTGACTACTTCATCGATTGGTTCATTAGTGTTTAACGCTACATTCGGCAATGTTCCTGCTATATTGTGACGAAAACACCGTATATTATATGATTCAATTCAAATGTACATGCATTAAACCTTTATGAAAAAGGGAAATTTTGATTTAACTACTGTTTCAAAAGAGATGTTTTCTTGGTGCGAAAGATATGTACTGAACACCAAAAGAAACTCACCATCTCATTCAATTAATACTAAACTGAACTCCTGACGATTTTCTACGTTTTAAAATTGATGGAATCGCTCCAATTTTTTTCAGCAGTTGAAGCTCTGATAACCAGAAACACTTTCTGCACATTCCAGAATTTTCCAAATGACTGCCTTTAAATTCGTACAAAAAACATTTTTTAAACAAAAAAACCCACAACATAATCAACGAAAAAAGAAAAAGAACGTTGACGTTACTGTAGTGACATTGAAAGCATGAAGCTTAAAATTTTGTCCCTGTTTAAGCAAAGTGACTTCCGTCTGTCAGATCTCTTATGCTGTGTTTCAAGAATTTTATATTTCGACTCTCAGCAAGTACAGCATATTTTAAGTCCGAACTGAACAACATTAAAAGTTACGGAATGAATCATTTCTTTTAAATGCTCTATATTTTTAATATCCCTTGTAAAATTTAAGTTTGTGATGTTGATATTTGATGTTTGTTGCATCAAAAATGGGTACAGATGTATCAGTATTGTCAGTTATGCTTAAGTAAGAATCATTGCGTAGAGTCTACTAACGTTCAGTGACAAAACAAAATTGTGTTTTATTAAGCTTGCTGTTGATGGTTTAAATCAGGTGCTCTGTACAGGTGGAGTTTTCATTTCAGTAGACGCACTGTCTTCTTTTCTTTGTCAGTTTTGTCACATCTTGCGGAATTTCATATATAATCATTAAGTAGTTAAAAAAACCCCAATGTTTGAGTCGTTGACTCATAACCACTAGCCTACAACAGCGTTGTAGGTTCGAGTCCTGTTCGTCATGCTTCATGTGATAAAGTTTACTAACACCTACCAAAGGTCGGGGTTTCACCAGTTCAGCTAGATAACTGTCCTGGTTTTCCTCCTCAAGTAAGTTTGGTAGTCACAGTATAGCTGAAAAATTGCCAACAGTGACGATCAACCCTAACAACCAACAAATGTCCGAACCTCCTCGTTTAGTTCTAAAATTACAAAAATTAAATTTGTCATCAATACTGAAGATAGTGTCAGGTTCTCTGTCAAACATCTGGATAAGATAAAATAAAATTTTCAAAGGTTTAAGAGTATAAAAGATTGTTCGTACAGGTAAAATTGTCATTGACAGTAAATTAGAATTCGTGCACTTCTCTGTTACGGGCTGTAATTCGTGTGCATTTTAATCGTTTTCAGCGTGAAGATATCTTTTTGAAAAATTCTATTTCTTGAGTGAATTGAATTCCAGTCCATGTACAAATAAATGGACTGAAATATTTGCGGACATCGACTCTTTACTCGATCTACGGAAGATTGAATTGTTTATTTAACAATTGAATGCATCTTTTTGTAGTTTCATTGGCGTGTAAAAGCGTTGACCATAGCACATGTTGTACGAAACGCGGAAGCGTTTCATTCTAAAAATGTGCGTTCGGTCAACGCTTTTACACGCATATGAAACTACTTAAAGATGCATTCAATACTTATAATTACATTCAACAGTAAAAACAAACTTTAAAATTACTAAAATAATTAAATATATTGTTTCGAAAAATTCCTATGCAATCGCCACTTTGTTGTGACGTCACAAATATTGTCTTGGAATAACGTGAGGTTTTGAATTTTGCGATTCATCGGGTTATGAAGAACCAACTTTGAAGTCACGTGGTCTCCTCTCAGCAAATCAAATTGCTGAGGTTCGATGAAATACGCACATAATGTAATTATATTCCAGTAAAATGCACGAAAGTCACCGCCTGACAGACGTACAACATTTCATTCCGTCAATCACAACATGCATGAAAACGCAAATCACAAACCGCAGAATTTTTTGCTCAAGATTTTTCGGAGCAGTATTAAGAAAAATAGATCGTTTTATGTATCAGTTACGGTCAAAACGGTCGGGCCTTCTCCAAAAACAATATCAAACATTTAACGAAGGCTGTTTATTTTCTACACCTTGTTACCAACTTATGAAAAAAAAAATATTCAAGTTCGAATTTTTCTGGCAGCCCAAACCTCCGCATAAAAATCAAATGGTTATTACCTTATATTGAAAGAAACGTTGAAAATTACTAGTGCTACCTAGTGTTACAGTTCTTTTGGCTAAAAACAATATCTGAAATACACAATGTAATTACATGCTGTTAACGACTAATGCTTTGGCGATATCTTATTTGAATCAAATAATGTAAAAGAAATAATTTAAGGAAAAAGTAAAAAATTCATTGTCCTTCTCATGCATGATTCGGTTTAAATGATAGATTGAAATAAATGTTTTGAAATACTTTAAATATTGACTGGATTTTCATGGAATTTACTCATTTAAAGCAGATATGGGGACATTTTATCGGACGTGCGATGTTTAAGATACCTTTCCGGTTCAAACTAATCTACCGACTTCTATGTATCAGACAAAATAAGGAAATCGTACCTTCCACTTGTCTAGATATTTTGTCTACAAATCCATAATTCTTTTTTCATTTTGGACCTACACTTTACTGTCGGGCAAAAGATGACTTTTTGACGTTTCGGGGACATTTCGTTGGACATGTGAATTCGCGTATTACGAAATCACGATCTTCTACAATGTTTTCTATTTTCGTGCTGTTGGATAGCACAGACAAGTATTTAATTTGAAATAATCAAATTGTTATTAACTTGACCTCAATTTGTGGACAGTTATTTCAAGGTCTTATTTTCGGAAATGGGACACATCTTGAATTCTGTTTGAAAAACATTTTCCTCTTCTTTATTCACTTAATTTAAAAAGAGCACCATGTTATCAATGAATTATCAGAGGTAAGAAACGAACAGAATATCGCAAAATGTTCGATATTATCGATTTTTTTCAGATTTGATGTACTAATTGTGTAACATGGGACCTGCCTAAAGCGACGTCTGATTTAAAATTGGAGACTGAATTATCTGGCTTACAGTAATTTTTGCTGGAAAAATTACAGAGAAACCTTTTACTAGTATTTGATGCTCAACAACCGATACTGATTATCTAAAAAAAGTACTTTTATATAGTATATTAAGAGACATTCTCTGTAAGCATCAAAATACCAATCCGTGCACTTACTAGTATGGATACCAAATCGAACATCAAGTATTTTTGCTTATTTTAAAACGATATTCTGTTGATAACCTGAACACTAAACGTGCTTTACTTTCTGATAATTTTATTGTCCTTAATTGGAAATAAGAATGTTTGATTACATATCTTTTCGTGAATCATTTAATTTTCAAGTGAATTTTGATGCAAAATTCCGTGCAACTCAGCTGACTGTATCAAAGTATGAACATATATTTCGAATCATGACAGTGGATGTATGTAATTTAAATATACAACATGTAGATCAGTTTAAGATGTAGAAGGAAAAAACGTATTTTCCGCTATTCTAGAGTATGTGTCTAATATAGTGACTTCGTAGGAAGCGGATTGTTGCTGTCACAAAGGGTACTTAATAAAGGTAACTTGAAACCAATACTGATGCTATCACTTCCGGTGTGGTTGCTGTCACGAATGGCTGGACAATATGGGATGTTCGTTTCATTGCTGGTCACGGACATGTTTCTCTTGTCTTAACCTTATCCTGGTCTCCGTCCTCGATGCAAGACTTTTCACCGGCTTTGCACACCAGGCAGTTCGATGGATGCCGCGTGTGCAGCAGGAACGCCTGATTTCGCTCTCGGATTGTATGGAAGTTCGAGTTTGTGTCCCACTTCTTGTTCTTGTTTGTGTGTTGTATATACGATACTTGTATCATGTATCATGTATTTGATATTGGACTGTTTGGGTTATTTGTAAATGAAGTGTCTATGTGACCAAGTTCTATGAGACATTTTTGGGATAATTATAATAAGAAAAATTTGTGAACTCATAAATATGTTAACCTTGTCATGCATGACTATTTTTGTGTCAGATGTTAGTTGTATATTTGGTACTTTGCAAAATAAAAAATCTTAAAGGTTCTAGAATCATGAACTTTCTGGACTATCATCATCATCAATACGTTTTGTCAGTTGGACGCAGAGTTCGTGCTATGTACCATTATTTCGGAATCTATACAAGACATTCATAATTAGATTAAATAAGGACATTATCCCACTGGAATATTTCAATTGTGTTGGATCCAGAATTTCATTGTGGATTACAACTTCATCATTGGAAATACTTTCTGACAGTGAGGTTATTTTTTTTTATTAATAAAAACAAACCATGTACAGTATATATAACAGTAGTATAGGGGCACCGTGCGGTTAGGATTTTGCGGAGGACGAGGGACCGGAAGTGAC
>JAOXYI010024446.1:1110-13384 GCA_028566495.1 Lithophaga antillarum
ATGTTGATAGGTCTGTAAATGCCTAACTATTGTTTGCAAAAATTCTACATTCATTCCGCATGAGACGTTTTTATTTAATCATAATTTACTTGAAATTTAGATCAATCTATAACAGTAACTATGTTGTCATACTATAATATCAAAATTTAAACTGACCATGATTGATTTATTTCTTGATAAAATATCCTGAATGTAGTGTAACTGTACTCATTTTCTTGTTTTTCGTGGGTATGATATCACCATGAACATTGATATGACTTTATAGCCTTGGCCAGATAAATCAAGACGTTTAGTACAAGTAAATGTATTAAATGAAGGAGATTGGCAAATATACATAAGTTTACACCAAAATATAAGTAAAAGTACAGTATTCATAATAAAACATCTCTGTACACAGAAAAGTTGACGGTTTTTATGTTTTACAAATCTGAAGAATATCCTGTCATGATTAAGAGGGAGAACTAAATTTAACATCTTTATTTTAGCATTTTCATATAGACTGCCAAATTAGCACACTGCCAAATTACGGTATTGGGACAAAGTTAAAAGATGGTATCTTGCTGAACTTTTGTAACATTAAAAATAAAATTGCCATGGTAGATCTAATCTTATGTGATTCTGTTATTTCAGGGTGACTTTGTTGACAGAGGATATTACAGTTTAGAAACATTCACATTACTTCTCACATTAAAAGCGCAGTAAGTAATACAAAGTATTATAATCTAAAAAATAGTCGAAAGATGATTATACCACTGAAAATGATTTGTAATAAGCATGGAAATACAATTTCTTCACATTATTTACCGTATATCGGGTAATTTTCACGAGCTCAAATTTTCGCGCTTTCTTATAAAAAATGAGGTACATAATTTTAGCAAGTCTAAAATTTCGCGATTAGATAGATTTACCATTGTATCAACTATTGAATTCAAATTTAGCGAATCTTTATTTTTGCGACTATGTAATAGTCGTGAATAAAGCGAAAATTAGAAACTCGCGAAAATTACCAAATATACGGTATACTACAGTCTGCTTTTACAGCATTTTGTGCAGCTTAAATTGTTGAATCCCAACAATATGGGGACCAATGTAGCTGAATGGTCTAGGTAGTTGGTCATATCTGTTGTACAGATCAGTGTAGCCTATAACCTCCAGTATGTGAGAACATGCCTGACTTTGAATAAAAAAATAATTGTTCATTTGACTCGCACTTTGTGTGGTAAAGTATACCAGCTCGACAAAAGTTTGTGACTCTCTCTGAATACTACAGCTCCCTTCACCAATCAGACTGATCCCCACAATAATGAACCAAACAATCACAAATATATGTACGTGGGAATTCTGTAAGTTCATACAGAAAACTTAAGGATCTTAAAGATACCACAATAATTACAGTCATAAAAAGTACAGTTTTAGTGGAAGGATGCAAATTTTAATTTTCACACTGTCCCTACTTATTAAGGTACTGCTCCTGTTGAAATTATTCAAATTGATTAACTGTGAACATGGTGAAAAGAAAAACAATAAACATTGTGGTTGACAGAGGACAGTGAAAAAATTACTTCTTCCACTATTTAAATTTAAATTGATGAATCCCTCATGAAAGCTTAATATATTTGCAATATTACATAGAAATGGAGAAATTTAGGGAAAAATGTAACACACAAAAAATTGTCCTTGCTACTGACCATATGTGGACTTAAAATCAGTTTAGAAACACTGGTTTTTATTTTATCTAAGGAAGACTCACGGTACCAATATTTGTTACATTTCAGCTGGCCAGACAAGATAACATTACTTCGAGGTAACCATGAGAGTAGACAGATTACACAGATTTATGGTTTCTATGGTAAGGTTCATGAAATGTTCAGTGCATAAAGCATTCACACATTGACACAAATTTCACTAGTTTTCCTGGTTTATAACAGACTTGAAAGTTAATATTTTAATTTCATAAGTACAAAATGTATTTACATTTACCTCAGAAATACTGAAAATACACAATTTCTCCAGTATGAACAACTTAAACAATAACAGCAACCATAAAAAAAAACCCACCATCTTGCTTAACAGAATCTTACAACAGTGTAATGTTTTCAACCAATTTTATGGTTACATGTTTTGTACATAAAATTAGACTACATATATGTTTATGTTCACTGACAGGTCAGTGTAAAATTTTTATTTGTTCTTTCTTTCTTTCTTTGATGATCTTGAAGGTGAAATTCAGGTGGTTTAGAAAAAAATAAAAGGTTATGTACATTATTAAAGAAATGATCTCTAAAAGCCTATGCAAAAAAAAATTTGTCTGTTTAATACATGTAAAGTTAAAACTTATATACATTGTAACAAACATAATTTTGCAACTTTTCCCCCTAGTGAATTTCTCAACGTAAAACATTTTATTACATACAGAAGTATTTGTTAGAGAAATGTCAGATTTGTTAAAATTCATCAAGAACTCCTCATGAATTCAGTCTCTGAACTTTTCGGACACCTTGAGTGTCATACAATTGCCAAAAGATCTTCATATATCAAACCATCATATAACGTGAGGTTTAAAGACAGTAACCTTATCCTAAAGTTTACATTCACTAATAAAATGCATATTGCAGTTATTACACAGCCAACTAGCATTCAAAAGCTATTTCAGTTGATAAAAGTAGATCTTGACAAGAACAACATAAAGAGGTAAACAATCAACACTGAAAACTAAAAAACAGGGCACAATGAACTCACATTGAAGCAGAGATTGAAATTAGGTGCATTAGAAGTGTAAGTAATCCTGTTCAGCATTCTGCATTCATCTTGTTGCCTAGCAGAAAAAACCAATAAAAAGTCATGGTAGAAAAGGAAAACGAGATAAAGTTATCACAAAGAAAACATGTCTGTGACCATCTGTGAAATTCATATGGAAATAAAAATGAATTTCACCAGAATGAAATTCATGTAGAATTTTTCAGAAGAAATTTACATTACAAAATTTTTGCCGCAAATTTTCAAGTGTAACTTTTAATTTATACCCTAAAATACTTGTAGTACAAGTTAATAATGGTTTAAAAAAGGTGATAAATATGTAAAAATTTCGTGCTGAAATCATGTGTAATACATGAATTTCATGCTGAATATATGTTTGAACTGGATTTAGTTAATTTCGTTTGAAATTTCATGTTTGAAAAGAAATTAAATTTACCTGTATGGACCTACAAATGAAGTTGAACCTTTGTTTATTTGACAATAATATTATACTTCGTTTTTTATAGATGAATGTCAGACTAAGTATGGTAATGCCAATGCCTGGAGATATTGTTGTAAAGTGTTTGATCTACTCACAGTAGCAGCTGTAAGTTATTCTTTATAGCAGAACCATTATTCTGGGAAATTGTGCTCATATTAGTTTCAGTGTATTTGTGTACAGGTTTGCACATTCTTTAAATTATTCTGCCTGGAGGTTGTTTAATGCTGGAAAGTGAAATCGAAACAATTTCCTAAGTTTACACAGTCTAGGCTGCCGAGTGGTTAAGATGATTGTCTGCTGACCACTACCCTAACACCACTGTGACGAGTTTGAGTCCTGCTAGCCTCACTTCATGTGTTAAGGTTTCCAGACATCTACACAAGGTCGGGGGTTTCACCGGTTCAGCTGGATAGCTGACTGGGGCTTTCCTCCCCATTAAGTCTGATAGTCATGATATATCTGAAAAATTGCTGGAAATGGTGATAAGTTCCAACAACCCAACCCACCCAAAGTTTATTTAATGCAAAATTCTTCTAATAGGAGTTAGAAAAATACAGCCCTTTACACTCCTGATAGGTATTTCAGTTTGTTTTGTTCAGAAATGTGTAGGACATCAGGTTGAAATTTATATATCATTAAGTAGCACAAACAAAAACATGCAAATTTAATTTTAGGTATGTTGAGAACAAACTCAGGAGAGAGGGAAGGCTTGTAACTAAGAATTGTTTAGAGGTACTAAGATAACAATGTTTTATCTTTAGATAATTGAACTAAACATCAATTTTAGTATTTGTTGTACATGTACTTACTTGAAAATTTATGAACGTGACTCATTTTATCTTACAGATAATAGATGAAAGTGTACTATGTGTACATGGAGGTTTATCACCAGACATCAAGACCATCGATCAAATACGCACAATTGAAAGGAATCAAGAAATCCCACATAAAGGAGCATTCTGTGATATCCTTTATTTATAGTGTTACTGGTATATAGGGATAAATTTTTATCCTGTGACGAAAGAGGTAGAGGATATAGTCATCACATTATTTTATCTGTCTGAATTTGGGGAATAACTATGCAACAAATTATAATACCTACTTAAGAATTTGAGTTTACCCATGTCTCCTTTTATAGAGTTATTTCCCTTTGTTAAAAAAATTGTGGTAGCAGTTATGAAAATTTATTACTTAATAACAAAAAGCAGTTGAAGTCTGAAATGTGGTATATAACTTTCTAACTGGTTACACTAATGTTTGGTTGAATCTGGGTATAGACATTCAAAGCAGTCTGGAGTTATGCTCCTTGAACTTGAAAATTGATGAAAAATCCCCCAAAATAAAAATAAGAAATTTAGCGATTATCTCTTCTTTAACTACAAGGAGCTGAAATCCCAAATTCATAATACAAGTACCTAAAAAGTTGATCTAGCACATACATGGGATTGATTTCAGTACATTTAGGGGTTCCAGAGTTATGCCCTTGAAATATGAAATTTGTTTTTGGAAAAAAAAATCATTTCTTGGAAATCATTAAATAATATTTTGTTTGTTTTTTTTCTCTGCACAATTTGGAACTGGACTGGAGATAAAAAAGGTGTGATGCTGCACTGAAACCATGAATGTTGACAGGTACATGTATCTAGTGACTACCTGTGTACATTGTATATTGAAAATGGATTAATATGTCTATAATTAACAGTTCTTTTACTGTTTAAATTTTGGTGTTGCAATACTTTTAGTTTAGGTTGAATGTATTTTTCCTTGACACATTGAACATTTAGTATGGTCTGATCCTGAAGATGTAGATACATGGGCTGTAAGTCCTAGAGGAGCTGGATGGTTATTTGGTGCCAAAGTCACAAACGAGGTAATTGTAAAATGTGGCTCACATTTTTTAGAGTGTGATCTGCTTTTAACCCAGTACAAGACTGCTTTTATTCTGCCAAATCTGTGATTAAGTTTTCTGGTGATTAGTTACAGTGTAACTTAATCATTCAAGGAAATATATAATCCTTCCCCAGAGCACATGCTGGTATTCATTTGAAAACATCGGTTGATGACATTGAACTTTAAAGTTTTCACAGTGACTAAGCTGTAGTAACTCAGTGATAACAGTAAAACAACACCATCATTTTAGGTGATCATATTGCATTTTTAAATTATGTGGTTGAAAAATGAAATTGGACACCATGAATGGGGCTCCAGAAGGGTACCTCCCTCAGGTCAAGATGTTGCTTTTGAAAACTACACTAGATTGCAAG
This sequence comes from Lithophaga antillarum, assembly GCA_028566495.1. NCBI lineage: Eukaryota > Metazoa > Mollusca > Bivalvia > Mytilida > Mytilidae > Lithophaga > Lithophaga antillarum. The sequence continues at coordinate 6,613 of JAOXYI010024446.1, forward strand.
GTTGTTTTTAAGGAAAATTGAAGTGTTTTAACTGTTTTGAATCTTAATGGTTGGAAGTCATTTTATTTGCATCATCAGGTAGCCAGGTTGCTTTTCAAGACCCTGTAGGTCAGGTCAAATTTGACATGGAGCCGCATAAATGCATGACAAGAAATTCTCATGCACTCATGGATAAGATTTCTATTATCTTTGACTTCATCAGTGATTTGAAACCTCACCATCAGTGATAAATAAGATTTTCCTGTATGGTACTTTCAGCAGTTATTTTCTCCCAAAGTGGGAGGTTCATTCTGGGCACTCTTGAATCTTCATCACAAAGAAAATCCCTGAGGCATAGCTGAAAGGGAATAATTTATAGTAAAATAAGTGAACAAAATCATAACCAAGCAGTTATACAGACTTTCATGTTAAGCTCACTGAATTCATTTTAAATTACACAGTAGGGGTCCTGAACTAACTCTCTTTCCATATAAATGTTGAAACCCAACAGGGACCTTTGAGGGCTCTTCCAGGAAAAATTGGGTAGGGGTTCAACAGCACTTTATATAATTTTGTTTGGTCTGTAGGGGATGGTGTGAATTTTCTTGCGGAAATACGGGTAATTTACAGTTAAACTTGTACAAGTGATGTGCCTGGAAAAAATATGCTGTCCACCCCCATATGTCATTTCCTGGAATAGTCCTGAGATCATTTGAATTGATCTAATTTATTTGCATGTGTCTTTTTTTTATAATTTCAGTTTGTACATATAAATGGTCTGAAGTTGATATGCAGAGCACACCAGTTAGTACATGAAGGTATGTATTAATTCAATTTTTCCTGTCTTCTTTTCATATAAAATAAACAAGTAATGGTTACCTTCTGATTTGATGCCATTAAATCATTATCATTTATGAACAAAGATAATTTTGTTTAATGGCAAATATCAATGTTTCTACATTGGCCATTTATTAGCTTTGGCAATTTAAGGTTGTACAAGTAATATGGTCCATCCTTGCTTCCTGTTGACAACAGTATGCTGGAATAATGCACAGATGTAAGACCATTAACAAATTAAAATATTTTAACCTGAGAGTTATGTAACATGAAAGTAAAATGAAATAAAGCAACACAGCTTAACAGGGCCGAATAATTTTTATAAATATGTGTATTAAAAATACCATTTACTCAGTAAACTACATGTAACTAGGCACCTGGCCACTCACCAATATGAGGAATAGTATGAATGAATGGAAATCATTATGGATTGGCAAGTGTGTTGCAGTATTACTCCCCCTTTCACTTCGTGAGAAACTCCTATAAATTTCTTCTTCCAGATATGCATCTGATTTTGATGGCTTCCTGTTCAGGTTTCCTGTTTTAACATCCCTTGATAGGAGTTTGATTTATTACAAATTAATGACAGAAAATGATCTGAATTAATTCTGAAATGTTTTATTTTTTATGACAGGATACAAGTATATGTTCGATGAAAAACTAGTGACAGTGTGGTCAGCTCCAAACTACTGTTATCGATGTGGAAATATTGCTGCAGTATTAGCATTCTCTGATGCTGATAACAGAGAGGCCAAACTATTCCGTGCTGTTCCAGATTCTGAGAGAGTGATACCATCGAAATCTACGACACCATACTTCCTATAAAATGGACAATGGAAATAGACAAAATATTGAAAATTATGCTAAAAGCAACTTTCTGCATGACTACATGCACAAAGGAGGAAAATTTTTCTATTCAGGCATGATTGCAAAATTTCATATTACAGATCTAAGTTTTTAAATCATTTTGAAAATGAGTTACATTCTGTCATGAACAAGAAATATTTGTAAGTTGCTGACATTGTAAATTTGCATATTAAACAGCAGTGATGATTTTCTAGATGCAACTATTAACTGTGATTTGTAAAAGATTTAGATGTACAATATAGCAAAATGATTCATCCTTTCATAAAGTTCGCATAATTTACCTTTTTAGATACATGTATACAGTAAAACCTTGTTACACAGCCACCATCTGTCCAGCAAAATTATGGCATTATAAAGGGTTTGGCAATAAATCGAAGGAGCTTTACAATGAATTTGTTAAGGAAATAAGAGAAATGGACTTTGGAAAACTATGGCATTAAGTGAGGTGGGGAACAAAACAATGGACATTATAACAAGGTTTTACTCTGTATCATTTAAAAATCTAAGACTTCATTTATCGAAGTATCTTTTTGTTGCCTAAACAAGTCAGACCAAGGATCACCAAAAGACATTTTAATACATGTGAGAAGCACTATTTGTATAAAAAATATAGGATAAAGAATAAAGGTATATAGTCATGTTCACTGAACAGCTGAGAAAGCAAAGGTTATGTTTGAAAATGATGAGATCATAAGGGTGAGGCAATTAACATATACCATTTGATTTTAAGTTGTTTGATGAACAAGGTACTTACCAGCTGGAATTATCAATCCAATTACCGAAAAACAAGGAATAAATATTAAATGTTGAAATATCTCCCTTCACTCCAATCGATTAGTCCAAACTGAATACACTTGAATAGTTTTATTTGGCTGGCAGGTGTTGAAAATAGATTATTTTGTTATTTATTTTACCTTTCAGGGATTATTGTATTGTTATCTGTTACTGGGTGCATTTCATTTCTGCAATTTCTGAAAACTCTTAATATTTTGTTTCTGCTTAGGCCACAACAAATTAATTCTTGGATTTTCATCCCTGCCCACGCCTATTTTTTCAATACGAAACTTTCTTTTATTTTTGATTTTAGATCAGTGCCTTTAAAGATCTCACTGAACCTGTTCCTTTACAGCTGAAATTGCTTGAACATTAGTTATTGAAAAATGAGAATAAATGTAAATGTAAGATACAGATTTACAAAAACAGCAGGGCAAAACTACAGATACTGACATAGATATTGCTCATCTGATATCATTATGAATATTTATGTATTTAAATATGATGTTTTGTGTTGATTTTAATTTTTTTGTTCATTAAAATGATTTTCTGTTAAAATATTATTCCCAGAGATTGGTAATTAGAAATTTTCACATTATTTATACATGTGTCTGTTTTGAAACAGAAAAGTCATGAATACTTCTCTGTATTGTAGGTCAGGCAGTTTTTGTGCTATTATAATTATAAGTGAAGACAATATTTACAAGACAAATTCCTGGTTGTAGTTGGATGATTTAGTAACTGTTTAAAAGAGTTTAAATATTTAACCTTTTAAATATTTAAAAGAGTTTTTCCGTGACCCCTACAAGACCCCTACAAACTTGAAAAAAAAAATAATCTAAAATATTTGCTTGTTCTGATGCTGTAAAACTTTAATTAAAAAAAAAATTCTGCTCAATATTAAGAATTTACTGGACTTCCAAAAATTTCATGAATTTTGTCAGATAAGAATCAACAGTTTGGTGAAAAAATATTTTGAAACTGGACCCTTGTATACAGTAGATGGATTTCAGCAAGTTTGAGAGTCAACCTCAAGTTATGAACTTCGACAGCATATTCTAGAATAAGTACTGCAATGGAAAAAATGACTTATATTTTGTAAATAAAAATATTTGAATTTTAGCTTTTTATCTCTAACTCCATTTTTGTAACATTTGTACTGATCTTAAGTAGTTTTTATGTCAAAGTTGCTATGACATCAAGTGTTTGGCATGTGTAAAATGGTGTCTGTCTGTTCATCCATCATCACTCATCTATCCCATTGGTTTCCAAAGCATCACTTTCCAATCAACTCATAGCACCAAACTTTGATACAAGCTTATAAAAGATTGAGCAGACCTCATTGGTTTCGGAAGATCAGATGTCAAGGTCATTGTTACTAAAAATAGATTTTTTTTAGGTAGAGGGATAATTACTTCCAGGCATTGTTTTTTTAATTTAAAGGATGTCATGTATTAAATTTAGCAAGACAAATTAGAATGAATAGTACCATATATATGTTGCTAGGTTTCCTTTCTGATATCCAGGAGAAAGAGTTTAAATCACCTTTCTGACTTGCAGATAATGTAATCTTACAACATATCAAATTGCAGTGTAGTTGTAAATTTTCAAGAGACTGGGTAGATAATTGGAGCTAAATTCTTTTATTAGATGTTTTAAAGCTTAAGGTGAAGACATTTAGGCTGTCTCACCTGTAGATCAGACAGGACAGTTATTTGGTGTGTAAATCACTATTAAGGTCATTATAATATAAATGAGCTGCCTCAGTGGCCAAGATACAGCTAATTCGTCACCTCTATCTGTACAGTTTACAAGCCTAATCAAATCAAAGGGTGCAAGTTCATGCCTATGTGACTTAAGACAAAAACATAAAACCAAAGGTGTGTTTGACTCAAAATGTGATAAAGTTCACAAGTTACTTACTGAAGGTATTGATTGTCTCCTTGTATTTACTACCGAATGTGTCGCGTACCTTTTTGTGACCTTGCTACCTAATATGATTTTTGGTTGCATGACAGGTGATGCATGCATGCATGGCATAGGTGCTTATTTGTCGATGCACCTGGTCTTACTCCATTCTGGAGTTCATGCAATCCCATCTGTTTGTAACTTGTATTTGTCATCTTCAAAGGACTCATTTGAACTGATTATGGTAACTAGATTTTCTACTTTTTATATTCCTATCACAATAAAACAGGTTACCACAATGTAGGTAAAGAATTGCTGAAAATGGCATTAAATCCCAAAATTGGAGCTTGAGAGTCCCAAAGTCACTCTATAAGTTAATACTACACAATGAAGATGCGGACTGTCATACATATACTATGACAATTGGAAGGTAAATCTGTCAAAATCAGTACTGAGATTATTATTATGAAAGCTACAGACACACTGTCATACTAGAGGAATTAGACTGTTAATCAGCTAATCTCCTTGAGTTTCCAATTTTTCCATGAAGACACGAGGCCTACCATAAATCAAGGGCGATTGGGTGGTTAATATTGTCAAACATTAAGATTACAGTCATACAAAATGTAGATCGAGTGCTGTCATACCTACTGGAGCTGGATGGTAATTTGGCGTGAAACTCACTATTGAAATTACCGTTATATGAGCTGTAGATAAGGACCTCAATATCTGCTGGGCCGGGTGGTTAATTGGTGTCAAACTAACTATTGAGATTACAGACGTAGATTACAGACATAGACCAAGGGCTGTCATACTAAATGAAGTTGGATGATTTGTTGGTGTCAAATTCATTGTCGAATCCTGTTGAAGTTACTTGTATAACATTTAAAAAAACTGAAAAGGGAGAGGGGAGGACTGGTTGTTAATTCAGTGACTGATATAATTTGTATACAAAATTCGTAGGGGGAACTCGCCACTAAGGTTATTATATAAGCTGAATCACTTAGGCTGTCATAACTTTGGATGATTATAAGTTCAGAAACACCAAAATTTAGGCTTATGCTTGGTTCGCATTTACGAGATGAATGAAGAATTATTGGAATATCTCCAGGAGTCTATGTCCTCGTCTGCTTCCACACCTGTGTGGATGTTCACTTTTACGTCCTAGTTTTGATGTACCAAAAACAGATACAATTACGAAAGTTCTTATGTTGATGCATGTTGATTTAGATAAATTTAGATGCCTTTGACCAATTCATCTTTCATTGAATCTTTAAAGATGTTTTGATCGATTTATGTCAAGGTTTTGTTTTGTTCAAAGACCATATGTATATAAACGATGACGCAATAAACATCTAGTTAATAGACTTTTTCACGGTTAGTCCGGTGCCATCTCGGATTTGCCTCGGGCAAAACGTCATCGTCCTAGTCTACTGTGACATCGAAGTTGCCCAGGACGTTCGTTATGGCAATTTAATGTCACAGTAAACTTTGTCTTTGACGTTTTGCCTGGAGGCAAATACAAGATGGCGCCGCACTAACCTAAAAGGTTTACTTAGCTGACATTGACCTGAAGAAACAGTTCTATGTCAGTTTCATTTTGTTCAAAAACTGTACGTGATATAGTAATGACATTCGTGCTGATGATGCGCTCAACATCCAGCTAAATCTAACTTCATATGTATAAGTACATGATAAGGATGTGCACAGAACATCCTTAACATGTACAAATGTGGACAAAAGTATATGACATTGATCTCAAGGTCCTATCTCTCTAACTTTCACTATTTTATAGAATTTAAAGGCTATAAGTATATATATCCTTCGTGTATTTTTAATCTTTCTAAACTTTGTTTTTAAATGTCTTTGTATTGTCTTCATGTGTTTTGTTCCTTTTTAGACGAACTTTGTAATCTGTGATTACACGTATGTGTACACAAGACGTTTGAACCTCATTCTGGGGGGTCTAGATATTTACTTACTACCAAAGCCACCACTAAGAGTGTTTTTTTAAGGTCACCTGATCCGAAGGACCACGCGAGCTATTGCCATTAACTGGCATTAGCTATTTTATCTTCTTCAAAACCACATGGCCAAATAGAACCAAACGTGGTAGAGTTAGCTCACCATACAAAGATGATAACTTGTATACAATCAGAAATTCAAGGTTGCCACCAGGGCTGATAATGTATTCTAATTGCTTAAAGTTTCAAAGAACTACATGGCCGATGGAACTATAACTGTTTATAAATGATCATTGGGTGGTCCTTTACCAACTTGTGTTTTTAATGCCAATCGTATAAACTGGAATTATAACTTCAAACTTCTCGTGGATTCAGTGGAGGACTACGCCAGAAAATGGACAAAGCGAGAGAAAGAGGAGGTTGATACCCTTTCAGAATGGATT
>JAOXYI010024554.1:0-13382 GCA_028566495.1 Lithophaga antillarum
TACTGCTGTTAGTATAATCCCCAGTATCACTACACTGTATACTTACTGCTGTTAGTATAATCCCCAGTATCACTACATTGTATACTTACTGCTGTTAGTATAATCCCCAGTATCACTACACTGTATACTTACTGCTGTTAGTATAATCCCCAGTATCACTACACTGTATACTTACTGTTGTTAGTATAATCCCCAGTATCACTACATTGTATACTTACTGTTGTTAGTATAATCCCCAATATCACTACACCGTATACTTACTGCTGTTAGTATAATCCCCAGTATCACTACACTGTATACTTACTGCTGTTAGTATAATCCCCAGCATCACTACACTGTATACTTACTGCTGTTAGTATAATCCCCAGTATCACTACATTGTATACTTACTGCTGTTAGTTGAACTAACAATCTCAGATGGAAAATCAGGATCAAGAGAAGCTGGGTGGTCGTAATAACCCCCAGTATCACTACACTGCCAGGAGGAGGAAACTGTTCGTGGGATTTGTGGTGACCAGTAAATATTTCCATACAGGAAACTTGTGAATGTATTTGTTCCATTTGATACAAGGATGAACTGTACTGTTGCATTCTGTAAATAAAAATATAATCAGTGTCAGAACAACAGCTGTATATTTTTGTATGTACATGTACTCAATATAGCATACACAATTAAAGCAAAGAGCGCAAAGAGCCACTGGGGTGTCACACTTGTACTACATGTAGTTACATTTTTATTTTAAAACACGATATGAAGTAAACTGAGTGTTTTTTTTAGTCATGTGAGTTACCTCCCTTGCCTAAAAAAACTCCTTAAAATTATTCCCCATTACCAAATATAAATTAGCATCACTGATGAATCTTCTGTTCTAAAATTTAAAAGAATATTTGACAGAAAATATAATATTCAGGGTTAATACATGTACCTAATTTCCCACAATGTTCGAAATTAAGGTCAGTCCTGAGGTCCGAGGTCTCCAGTTTTCCTGAAGGGCCTGTCAGATTTGTGAAAAAAGATAACAGAATATGCTTAGATTTCTACGAAGTTGCTCTGCGGGCCTTCTGGATTTCCTAAGAATTTCGGCTATGTAAAAAACTGGGTTCAAATAAAATTTATCCTCTTGAACATTATAGTTGATTGTTTACATTCTGTAAAATTTGTTGCTTTCATGTCTGGTGTTTTAACATTTTATTTATTAAACATATAATTCAAGGGCCAAAATATTTTAAACACACCTCCAAAAACCTGTACACATTTACATGTACATGTAGGTCTATAATAAACATGTATAAATGTAATTCAAACAATTTGTGGGATGACAGTTTATACTATCCAAAATGATAGGCACAAGGGAAATATTTCATTGCCCTGTAACAGTTCAGCATAATTTTCATTCCAAAATTACCTACTGCACCACCGGGGATCGAACCCTGGACCCTTGGTACAGTAGTCCACCACTCTACCAATGCAACTGAGCTAAAGGAAATCTCCACCAGATCAACTAATGGAGGGTGTTATAAACCTGGTGGAAATTAGTCCTATAATTTAAGACCAACACGTTTCATGTTCACTTTCAAAATTTTATTGGTTGGCGAAATGCATTGAGAGTTCACTGGCTGTTGAAATGTAAATTGTATTGTATTTCTTTAAATAGTTGAAACAACTGTCCTAGCTTGAACAATAACTAATAAAGTGTTACTGTTTACAACTTCATGTTTTCCACTATTTGAAAATAATGCCACTTTTAAAAATTCCTCCCATTGCTAATCATTGGCAGGCGCTATGTGTTTCCCCTTGTATAACCAGTTTAATAAAGGAATCAATTCTAGAATTGAAACAAGTGTTGACTGGAGTATAGGACTATGGTTGAAATAAAAAAAAAATCCATATTTTGATTCCCTTTTGATAATAACAGTTTAAATAATTTCAAAAGCTTCACCAAGTATAAACTGATGAACGAGTCTACAGATTTGCTAGCTAATGTGCGATTCATGAACACATCTCTACAGGGAAGGTGCAAATTACATGTAAACAAATGCAGCTTACAGACGAATATTCTTCTTTTCTTCGTATGAGCTTCCTCTTAGTAGGAACACCCCTCTTTGAGGGTAGGTTAATGTCCATTTATTTACACACACTTTACAGGCAACATTAAAATCTAAAAAGTTCTCAACAAAGGCTTTTAAAAGGTAAAATGTCTAGTGATCAGTATCAGCAGCCTTCAGCTGTTTATCAACTTCAGTCTCAAGTTGTGCAGTCTATAGCACATATTCCTGCTTAATATTTCAATATCCATCAAGTCTTTTGGTTTATGGAATAGATCACTGTAGTTTGTACAGTCTAATATTAATAATGTTAATTTGTTTCTATCTGTAAATATTTCTTTCCACTTCCTTTCCCCAATTTTCATGATTACCATATTTTTGATAGGTAAAAATGTTTCTTTTCGAGCATCACTTAGTAATAAACATGTAGTCAACATATGTGGAAGGTCTTCAGGCTCCTGGCCACACAACGGGCACGTTGGTTCGATTTCATATCTGCTAAATTTATGTCTATCAGCCTGCAGTGTATACGTTCTGGTCACCATTCGTGATTTAATGTAGCATTTCCTTACATCCAAGACGGTTGGCTGCAAAGTTCTATATATATTGTGCGGAGCTGAAATTCCAAGATGGTTAATTGCCAAATATTTAAGTGATGTTCTATTTTCTGCCTCTGCTTTTAGAATTCCATCCCAATATTCAGAAATTTTGGTATTTATCAGTTTTTTCCATGCAGGTTTTGTAGGAATATGATTTTGCAGTTCAGATATACTTGGCAGATCATATTGTTGTAGCGTTTTCATTACACAGTAGAAAAAGCTTTTTGGGTTGTCAAAATTAACTGATGGTTGACGTTGTAATAACTCCTGAATTTTGCTGTTTTTTGCAGACAATAACAGATAGAGTAGTGACAGCTGACGTTTATGAATTTCACCCTCTATAGGTAACGCTCCAATTAATAAATTGATAGCAACTTTGGCAGTACGTTGTGGCAGAGATTGTATATGTCGCAAACTGTCTCTATGAAACTTATCTAATAAGTCCATTTGATTTGATGTGATAGGCAGAACCTCTAGTCCATATAGAAGTCTAGGTAGGACATATATTTTGTAAATATTATATCCAGTGATTGGGTCAACTCCATTAGTACCGTGTAAACCTGAGCTCAGTAGTGAATACTTCGTTCTTCTAGCAAGTTTAATTCTTTCATCTATATTGATTTCGTTTTCTGCTTTATTCGATCTAACTAAACCTAAGTGTATCGTTGTATCTGATACTTCCAATAGACTTTCATTAAGATGCCACTGATGATGTGAATTACTGATTTTATTATTTTCCACAATCTTTGTTTTTGTTGGATGTATAGTATATTGATGTTGATCAGCATATCTGGCCAAAACATTAAACATCAGTTGTAATTCATCCGGATCTGAACTTATCAGGGCTATATCGTCTGCACATGTTGGCGTGCCTACAAATATATTTCCTAAATGCGAGCCTAACGAGTTTGTCTCTAGTTCCAAAAGCAAATTTTTCACATACAATTTATATAGGTGGGTGGAGAGAATGCCACCTTGTCGTACTCCTTGACCAATTCTAAAGCTGTCACTTAGACCTCCTAACCATTTAACTTTTGTTTCTAATCCAGTGTATAGCTCCTTTATTAATAACCAAATGTCTGGGTGTATATTTTCGTCAAGCATTTTATCAAATAGGATGATATGTTTAACCACATCAAATGCAGATTGGACATCTACAGTGGCAACAAAAGTAGGTGTGTTCTTTTGCTGTTTCTCACATTTTGTTTCAGTAATAATTACACTGGCCATAAGTGGACATAAGCCTTCAGTGAACCCAAACTGTAATTCGGAATCTGGTTGTAATTGTATTTTCCTTAGTATGCAAAGTTCATGAACCTTTCCAAACATAGATGTGACTGTAATACCTCGGTAGCTTTTAACATCCATTGGATTTTTACCAGATTTAAGCACAGGAGTAAGAATTCCAGTTTTAAAGGACTTTGGAATTGAATAAGTTGTCTTAATTTTATTAAAGAGCCTAGTTAGTACCGGCGTTATAATTGATTTTGCATGTTTCAGATGTTCTGCAGTTATCCCAAATTCATCTGCTGATTTACCTGAATTCAGATGTTCTATTGATAGTTCTACCTCTCGATTGGTGAACGGCTCTGATGTTCTTGGATGATCCTTATAATATTTTTCAACTAGATTTTGTCTAATTTTACACAAATCCATGTAGGTATTGTCATATTTATCATCCTTTGGCACACTTAGATCCTCATAATATGCACGAAAAGCCTTTCTCTGGTTTTCAGGTGAAAATTCCAATTTTCCGTCTATTTCAACACACGAGGTGATATCACTACGAGTCTTACGGTTTCTGTTAATCAGCCTATAAAACAATTCGTTTGTTGGATTTTCCATGATTTTTTGATACAGATTTTTCCTATCTATTGCCTTTTCAATACGCTGTGTACTTCTTAATAATTTCTTTGCTTGGTATAGGTCAGAATATGTTTGATGATTCGATGGTTTCCCTGCATTTCTCCATTTTGAATATAGCATCTTACATGTTTTCAAATGTTTCCTAACAGTTGGTGTTGCTTTCCAATTTGGTCCCTTTAATTTAGTTGGCTTAGAAGGAACGGCAGATTTGGCAGCTTTTAAAAGTTCAGTAGTAATAATTTCTGTTTGTTCTGTTGTTGTAAGATTATCAGAAAGTTTTTGTAATCCATTTTCCACTTTTGTTTTATACAATTCTGAGTCAATCTCATTCCAGAGCCATTTAACGGAGCTTTTTCCTTCATAGATTGCACTTAAGGCCATATCTGGTAATTTCACCATTGTTGTCATTTCTATGGGTACATGTGCTGATATATTTGTGGCAGTTTTACTCCAGATTTTATGACTAGCAAAAATATTAGAATTCCTAATCAAGATGTAATCAATTTGGGATGAAGATGATCCTGAATGATGGAAAAATGTTTGCTGGTTTTCATACTCCCCAGCTGTGAAAAAACCTAGTTCTTGCACAAATTCACGCAATAACCTATCATGTTTGTTTGATCTTGTTTGGAGTAGAGTGCCATTTAAGTCTCCACAAAGTACTATTTCATATGCATCTTGATATCTTTGTACCATGTCATAGATTATATCTAAGCATTTTGAGTATTCATACGATGAGCCACTATCATTTGTTGGTAAGTATGCATTAATAATACATAGATTGTAGTTAGATGTTAATGTAATCGCTACAATTCTTTCATTCCCGGTGCTTAATTTCTTGATATTACTACTCCATCCCTTCGGCCATAGAATAGATACACCCGCTTGACCTCTAGGAAGTTTTGATCCATCCAATGGCTCATTAGAGTCATGACAACGTGTATGATTGTCCCAGTCTGTTGAAATTTCATCTAAAAAGTTTTTCTGGAATTCCCATAAGAAATGTTCTTGTATACAGATAATTCTGTTGCCCGTTAATAGTGATGCCAAAAAAGCGGTATTTGATTTTGCACCTTCTATGTTACAAGTTATTATATTGATCGTCTCTTCCCTAATTCCATCATTTCTGAGCTTAAATTTTGTATGTCTGGTGGCCGATGTTTGAGACTGTTTAACGGAAAATGGGAGTCATTCATAGAAACCTCAGTAGTTGCCATATCTTCCTTTTGAGCATTGCATTCCCTTACTTTTGATGAACTAATCTTTTGAAAGCTTGTAAGTGTTCTTCGTTTGGCTGGACTGTGAGTTAAATGCATATTTTCAGATGTTGTTCTGGTTGTCCCTTCTGCATATGATTCATACTGGGTTTTACTACTTTGATTTCCAGATTTTGGCGTAACAAACTCCATCGAATTCCCTTTATCAAGATCTTCCTTTTCCGGCTTTATCAGTTCTGATTCGGTTTCAGTCCTGCTGACTACTGATTGAGATTGCTATATATTCATTGCCTGTTGATTTGCCTGTTGATCAGTCATATTTGATCGTTGTCGTCTGAGATTGTTGCTCTGTGTGTGGAATTGGTGCATTGTAGGTTGTTGGACATGATATCTATGATATTGACCAATTACGCCAGACATATTTTGTGTGTTCATAAATTGACCTGATGTTTGAACGCCTCCTTGGTATGGAGTTGACCCAAACGAATGAAAAGCAAATGGCTGATTTGGCATTTGAAGCACCAATTGTGGCGATACATTAAACGGCGCATGTCCTAAATGCATGGTATTAGGAAACAGAGGATTCCCATGTATAGTATTGTATGGATGAAAGCCATATCCAGGATAAGGCGGAGGTTGAATATTTGGTACATGGCCAATTATTGGAGTCATCAGTCTTGATTGCATTGAAATGTGTAGATTTAATGCGGTACTCATACAAATATGATTTTCCAAAGTTCGTATTCTAAGCTCCATTAACTCATCTCTATGGCAGCATCTATGTTGTTGATTTTGGTTGCTCATATAGGTTTGATTACTATTGTCATTATTATGTTGATTGTATACACTACTAGGGTGCCTGTCATTTGCCTCATGATATTGAGACTGATTGTTGGTACTATTTCCCCCGTTGTTTCTGTGTAAGTTTGGCATATAACTTTGCATAGACTCAACTAAGTTTTTCAGTTGTTTAATTTCGTTTTCCAAATTTAGAATTCTAGTTCGCTGCGAGTTTAACACATTTTTGTCCTCTATTTTGGTTGAAACTTTTCTGGCATATTTCTTTGTTGGATTGTTAATATTTGTATTCAGAATTTCAGACTCTGATTGATCTCTAATCTTGCCACTACTGGAACTAGATTAATGTTTTCCAGTACTAGATTCACTACTTGATTTAACTGTTGAATCTATTTTTGCTACGATTAGTCTATCATTCAAGACTTTATGGTTACTTGATTGTTTGCTATCATGCTCAGTAACCGAATCATCACAGGTGTCTGACTTTAGTTCAGATAGTTCATGAACAAGCTGTTTTGGATCAGTTTCATGTAGACTTGGGCTTGAACAAGTTTGAGTATCGAACAACAACATCTCATTGCATTGCAGGCAGTGAAAACCAATTTCTTTGTAATTGTCTATTGCATCAGGGGTTAGATTTACACACTGAAAATGAAACCAATCATCACAGGAATCGCAAGCAATGCATTCTACTGTGGCTTCCTTTTCACATATTGGGCAGAGGCAAGTGGGTTCATCTGTGCCTGTATTACACTGTTCTAAAATTGAGTTGCTTGTTTATCTGCAGGTGCCCCAACCAATCGGTTATCAATATTATTATTTTCATATTGCATTGATGTAATTTTCTGACATTCTTGATCAGTGGATTTTGCTGTACTTTTTACAGTGGTTAACTGTGACGAGATGCTCTCATTTATCACGTCTAAGGATTTGAAGTTTAATTTCAAAGTTTTACATAGTTCTTCAAATATATCGTCCACAAATATATCCACCCGGTTGCCATTAACGGTCATTGTGTTGGTAGAGTTGTAATAGTTAATTGTGAATTTTAATTCATTCCCAAATTGGCCGCTACTTTTGCGGTTAAATACCTTGTACCATATATCGACAGTGGCGTCTGACAAATCTACGCCTTTTTGGGTCTTAATTGCAAATGTTTCTTGAAATTCTACAGAGTTTAATATTTCAGTTAATTTTGTTTTAGCCAACTCGTATGCAGCGGTAATATATGTAATTACAAAGTTTTTCCCGGCTTTCATTTCATATTGAATGTGTTGTTTGTGGCAATTTTCCAGCTTTTTGTCTAGTGCTTTATTTCTATTTAACACATACTGTCTATTTTGAGACGTGCAATTGATAGATTGAAGGCTACTGTTTGATGAAGTCTTAGCAAACTTTCTCGTTACAGAACGTGACATGTTTAATTTTAAAGGGATATATACCAGCAAGGTCGTTGTGGAAAGTCCCACAGTCGCCCTGCCAATATATATAAAGTCAAAGAAAATCCAAATATATCAATATCCTTGTAAAAGTTTACAATTTATCTTGGTGGATTACCAACAGTCGAAATTAATTTGCATAGAAAGTTTTCGTAGCCAAACTTTTGCCAGATTTTTACTTGGATGTATGCCGTCCTTGAGGAGAGTCCAGTTGCATTGATCCCGCTCACTCTTATGATGGTTCTTAGAGTTTTTGTTCGTAGAATGTTTTAGATCTGCATTTAGACTTGGTGTTCTACTGTTTAATGAAGTATTAATATCTCTTATTAGTATGTTGGCCCTATGCATTTGGTCGATCAATTTTTCGTCTTGTGCAATAAATTGGTTAATATCTGAATGATGTTGGTATTTGTTCCATTCATATATGGAGTATATCGGGATTTCCAAGAAAGACAGTTTATTATTTGGATATCTTTGAAAAAGTTCAACAATTTTATTCAGATTGCTTAGTAAGTTGTTGACAGATTCATCAGTATTTGATCGGAGTGATATATATCCTTTATTGTAGTCTGTCAAGTCACAAGTTCCAAGCCAGATGTAAGCATAAATTCTATCAAATCTACCAAGATTCCATTCCAAATTTTCACTGAGCCAATCTAATCCTTTCTGATAGTTCCTAGATTTTTCACACCACCATACGATATTATGTTCAAATGGAGTTACTACTGATCTTTGAAGATAGAGCCCTTTACTGTCCGTAATCACGACAGGTGTAAATTGTCTTTCCCCTTCCGGGGGATCAAAGGGCTTTCTGATAAACTTTAGCAATTTATGTTCAGTCATTAATGAATAAGAATGCAGGAATATTTGATGGTAATAAGTCACAAATCAGTTTTGAATCCCCAAAATTTTCAGTTTTTCAAAATGGCCGCTGAAAATGGCTGCCGATACTGAACTACTAGGAACGATTCATCGTAAGAGTTCAAAAGCTAAAACGTATTTACAGTCTAAAAGGGTTAAAACAGTTCGGGTTTTATATACAAGATTGTTTAAAAGTGTGTGTGCAATAAAATTCAAGTGTTAAAACGATAAAACATCAATCAAACGGTCATCCAAATCTTCCAGTCTTCCTTTCACTCAGCCTCGCGTTTTTCTGTTCAGTGTCAGCACTTCGTCAGCAATTTTCGCAATTACAGTCATTAGGACACATTCTCGGAAATAAACTATTCATGCCAAAGATAGTTTTACTTCACTACAGTTTTCTGTCATTAACGGAAGAACTGTCCTCCCGACGTCTGTTTAAAAAGATAGAGAGAAATTAAAATCATCTGAAATCCACAACTTTAAAATAGATTTGCTGGTTTTCCCTTCATTAAAATACCTTCAACTAAATACCGTATAAAAATTGGTCTATTATCACAAACATTTTTTTTTTGAGGGCGAAGTAAAAAAGTTTCGTGCCTCCGAACTATTTACAAACTTTTCTAAAACAGCTTTATCTATCACGACGAGAACTGCACAGAATACATGTAGTGGTTATTCTTTTTATTCCACAGGTTCTATGTTATCATATATCTTTGATTAAAACAAAAGAATCCTCATTACTTTGAGATATCAAAACATTACTAATTCTATTGGCCTCATAATTTTTCATGTACTTCTGTTATATTCCCTTTCGATTGTAATGCAAAAAGACGCGTTGTCATTTTCTAGTCGCATGGCAGTCTCCTTTTTTGAGATATTCTTTTAGGACATAAAATATATATTAATTTGATGATGTAAGAACCAGAAAAGCTTCCATGCCGTGGATTTACCACTAACATTGGATGCTATGTTTTAAAAACAGCAATATATGAATAAAAGTCTAGCATTTTATAAATGCTATATTACACAACATTTGCGCACATTTTGCATTTTTTACGTAAAAAAGACACTAAATATGCTTTTCAAATTCTAGAGGCTGATGTATAGAATGAAGTATGCTGATCATATAGGAATTTGGGGTATCTAGCTACAAATGTTGAACTTTAACTGTAGAAACAAATTCATCGAGCTTAACAACATGCAATGCTGAATAAAGCTTTTGCCATTTTATATTTTTGAGTAATGGTTGTTATTGGAGTTATTAGGACACATTGTCGGAAATAACCTATTCAGTCCAATGATCTTATGTCTTCACCAGTTTGCTTTTGGTAAAGGACGAACTGTCCTCCTGAGGCGTTGAAAAGAGACATAAAGAAAAGAAAATAACATGAAACTCGCATCTTTATAATGGATTTTTGTTTCTCGTAATAAAAATTACTTCAACCAAATATATTATTAAAATTAAAGTCTATGATAACACGCTATTTGATAAATGGAGAGTCAGAAAATATTTCGTGCCTCCAAAACTGTTTACAGACTTGCTCAAATAACAACGTTATAATAAACAGAAGATTCCTCATTACTTTGAGATAACAAAATGTTATTAACGGTAATGTCCAAATAATTTTACTCTCATAGAATTTTAATTCCTTGCTTTTACTAATCTTGAAAACTTACATAGTGTATTACCGAATATTATTTCAGATTCGTTAGTTAATACAACTAAGACTGACAACAATCACAAAAATGACACCAACAACACTGAAAAATGCTAAAGGGCAACAAATACGAACCAGTAAGTAGATATAGAATATTACCCAGTAGCATTCCAACAGACATGAACTGATATGATGAGACCAGAACAAGGACAACGCAAAGAGTGTTTCATCGATAAAGCAGGACAGAACAATGTTACGAAAAAGGAAACATATACCGGACCATTTTAAGAACGGACATTCCGTGATGGTCAACCAATTTGTTATCCTTAGATATATGTATTTATTCTTATCTCTATGCCGAAGAGTTACATGCAATAGGTCTATAAAATAAATTTGTTTAGTTGATATCAGCTTTTGCTAATAACCTGTCGATATATAACGAACTTGCAATCTTCCGCACGAATAAACATTTTCAAATTTATTTTCGCATTTTGCAATAATGCATTTAAACATTTCCAATGAACAGTTTAATATCTGTTTCTTAGTAAAAGAGCAAATGTTTTGTCTATTACGATAATACGAGAAAAATAACTTGTCGAACCGAATGTAAGGGGGAAACTAATGACTTTCATCATAAATAAAAAACGTGGCAATAGGCGATAGCTGTAGAAAAACAAGGACCCATTTGGATTCAAGAAAAACTTCAGCGATATTTATCTTTACGCCTCATACTTCGGTGAGGGAAATATGTGTTGAAATTATTATAGGTTTTAAATGCTAATACCAAAAAATAGAATTTTTGATTTCGCAGTTGAAAAAATTTTGAGGTTGTATCCATCTGATAAGTTTTGATAAATGTATACCGACGGCAATCAGTTTCTGGTGTACAAATATTCATAAAAGTTATTACAAAGGCCAATAAATAGGCTTGAAAGAACAATCAAGTCTGTGCTAAAAAAGGTAGATTAGAAAATAATTAAATATGTACTTACTATATATGCATTGTAAACCTTTCACAAACGAAACATGTCTTATCGAAGTATTTAATCCACTCAAATGGATAGTAATAGTTATAGCAGTAGGCTATCCTTACCGGATGACACACAATGCAGAAAAACATCTTTCATTCATAATCCATAAAACGGCTCACTTTACAAACCAACTCTACAAAATTTATTTGGCGTGTTGTGTTAAATGAGATAAATTTAATTGATGTTTCTCTGGAGTACATGAAAAAAACTCATAGACCTCTTCTTCACTGCAAAGGAATTAAAACGTTAACAAACTGTAGTGAAAATTTGAATATCAAAAATATTTTCAAGCAAACATATCTCTTTAAAATATGTTCATGCCCTAGACTCTGGGTGTATCCTTTGTTTCATCTCGCATGCTGCGTGTGTTGCTGAAGGACGATATGTTTGTTTTCTATTCTAAGCAGTCCAAATATTAGTGCTTAATCAAAGTGATGTTAAATATTAGTGATAATTAGGCATCTTTATTCGGTCAATTTTAAGGTCTCAATCTCACATTTTTCCACTAAAAAGCTACATGATAGACTATATTAATGGAAAATAAATTGGTCAGTCTTTTAAAAAAAAATCGTACGGTAGTCAGAAAACAGATCATACACTATTACATCAGTAACAGAAATGATGTTGACAATAACGACAAAATACGCTAAACAGGAAAACACTGTAAAGGAAATATACTTGGGTTTACGAGCTGAGCTCGTTTCCATTTTGTATAGAATAGTCTTATAATCCGATATAAAGAATTTCATTTTTTTCTAGCCTGAAAACAGTTACACTGTTGGAAATCCAAAATATTGTTAAGTCTGTGAATAAAAAATGACCCATCAATTTATTTATGTGGACCAAGAATTTACGTTACATGGACAGAAAGTGTAAGAAATATGAAGAAATCTGAAGACCGTGGAAATAAAGTGGAGATCCTTATCTTAAAGCGCCTGAAAAGTGCAATTTTCCCACTTTTAAAATTTTATCATTCGTTTGTTCGTATTTCGTTTACCGTTCGTGTGCATGAAAGGTCTGTTTCCTTCATTTGTTCGTTCAAACGAAAAAAAAGTCTTAGAAAAAAATAATAAACAGTGCAAAAGACCGAATGAACGATAAAATCGTGTGAACCGAAGGACAGGTGAGACGAAGTCGTGTAAAACACGAAAGCTAATATGAAAACGTGCCGACGTACGAAAAACAACATTAAAAATCATGTGAACAATATGTCATTCACTTGTATGTGTTTTCATCTGAAACAAACAAACAAATAAGAATGAAGATGAAATCAAATTATTATTGAATGATTATCTAAACGAATTGCATTTTTTAATTATGCGTGTAGAAATTATCAAAACATTTTAAAAATATAAATCAATATGTTATAAATTGATATTAATCATAACGTTCCAATACAACAATCCATATTGATCCGGTCAGTCAGTTCCTATTGATTTCAATCAAAATCTTCCCATCATGTTACAAAAGTAATTTTTAAATCTTAATCTGTGTTATGGAAAGCTGTTGCTACGACAAAATATTTTTACAAAAGTATGTATATTATAAAAAATTGAAATATATATTTGCATAATTTTCATATCTACAGCTGTTATAACAATATCGTTTATTACTTAAAGAAGTTCAATTTTTTAATCGCAATCGATACTTATTTTATAAGAGCTATACTAAGAGGTTGCATGTAATTCTTTCGTGCGTTTGCACGATTATATTTCACCTTTCATCAGTTCATTTTTGTTATATTTGCACGATATCATTCCGCCTATTTGTGCGATTTCAGGCTTCCTTCCTTGCGTTCGCACAGTTCACTGTCTCTTCTGTTTGTTTTCCGTTTGCGCTTATCATTCGTTTATTTTTCATTCGT
>JAOXYI010024662.1:0-13379 GCA_028566495.1 Lithophaga antillarum
GTATTCGGTTCCAGTGAAATTGGGGGTGGGGTTGGGCAATGCAAGGGGATCCTTTTAACAGCATTAACAGCAACTCGATTTTACAAAAACTTTTTTAACAGTTAATAAAACAACGTTCGTACGGTTAGTCTGAATTCTCCTGGTACGAACTTCCCAAACTGTTCTGTATATGTATTTGAACATCGATCCATCTGTGACGAAAAAAATGTCTTTCGGTCCCATGTGTGGTGTCAATGTACATATCACAAATATTAAGTTAAAATATATTTAATTATATACATTAAGATTAGGTTATGAATAAAGTTAGCAAAACATGAAGCAAGCAGAGACAAAAACATAGAACTGTTTTAAAATAAAGTGTGATTCAAAAAATAAAATGGACAATTTAAGATATAGCAATCTTCAGAGGAAATCAATTAGAAATGTGTTTTTTTTTCGATTGTGAATATGTCCGATGTGGAAAAGAATTTACAGAAGAAACGATATTTTATGTGCCAAAAAGAAATTGACAATATTTTATGACGCTTTTTTGTTGCGAAGTACATGATGAACTATTTATTACAAACGAAACGAATGGGCTAGTCTTTAACCGATACATCTTATATAGAAACAGAACACACAAGTGTTACCGGAGAAAAGGCACGAGCAGGGACATATATACTGATATATATTTTACTCCCAGGGATGGGTTAGCATGATTTCATACAAAAAGCTTTTTACCTTCGCACACAATCCTGATAAAATCATCTTTTATTTACCTCGGTAATAATCCAAATTTTCCCGAAATTCCTGTTAACAATACGGTATTACAATAGCCATTTGAGAATGTTCTTACAAGGAACATCCAGACTAGCCATACGAACGTTGTTCGTACGATTAGTCCCAGGGCTAATCGTACGAATGGTTTGCACGGGGAGCCACTGCCTAAATTTATTGAGAGAATTATTTCCTGCAAAATAGTTTTTCACGTTTAAACTATTAAAGTGGAATTCCGCTCTTCTAGTTCCAGATTTTACTGTTATTTTTCTTTATTTTACCGTATTTTGACATCCAGTAGCGTCATTTCTGCTTTTTTTCTCGGAGACCAAAAACATGTATGTAAACTGGATATTTACTTTTTAAATAAAGTTTATTAAAAGTTAGAACCCAAATGCCCGGGCCATGAACTGAAAATTAGTTATCATGGTTATTGCTTCATTATTTTGGCACAGAATTTGATAAAATATGAGCACGTATTGTATTTTTACAAATAAAATGGTAGTATGGCCAAATGACAAAATGACAAATGTTTACTGGCCCCTTAGCTAAGTGTTTGGCTACTTGTCACTATAATTAAGGCGTTAATAAAAATATGCGTGTTTCCAGTAACCCGACCGACCCTAAATTTTTTAAAGAAAACACACAAATTCAGATTTTTTGTTTCGATGAGGCACTTGATATCACTTGTGTGTTTTACGATAGCGGTAATCTGATTTAATTTTAAAGTGTGTGAATGACCAATCAAATGTAAATACAAGCATGGCTAAGCATCTTCACTAGCTTAGCAGAGTTACAAAATATAAGTAAGAATTTTTCCTAAAAAAAAAACTAACCTACCGACCATATTTTTTCCAGACAGTTATTGGAAACGGACATATTTTTTATTTACATGTAGGCCTCATGCAGCATTCTGAATAATCGTCCTGGATATGCATGATAAATTTGTCACTGGACATTAAACATTGACAGGCAACATTCAATCATTCCACACTGGTTAAATTACAGTGGTCAAAAGCATTTTTTACCCTTCCATTTGAAAAACGTGCCACCATTTTTGTATGTTTCGTTTTAGCAATCACATTGTAGACTTAATGACATTATCTTCTTATACCCAATGAATTTAATATGAAACTATCATCGCTTGAGGAATTTTTAAAATGCGGAATAAGATCTGTACCTGGTCCGCTGAAGTCACATCAAGGGTTGTGTAAATAAGTGAGAACTGCTGAATCATTCATGATTTAAGCACTAGTTATAAACCCAAATCTAGTTCTTGACAGAAATTTTAAAGATTTAATAATTTTAATCTGTATTTTTCAAGAAGTGTAATCATATGGAAAAAAGGACAACCCTCAGTTTTTATACATATTTTATATTTTATTTAAAAACGTAGAGTCGTACCAATATAACTCCACAGACTGTTTATGAATGGAATAGCTTTTGTTTGTTTATAAATATAATCAAAAATGAAAACATGAATCCAGTGTGTTTGTGCAGAATGTTTTATGTGTATACATGTATGTCAAAAAGTGTATTCATTCACTAATTTTTGAAATGTCAAAGTAAATTTAACTAGTGGTGTAGGTTTTTATCCATGCTAGACAAATGGCTTCATTAAAAAGAGTTCATTTATGCTGTATTGCATTCTTTTCTTCCACATTCATCAATGCTAAAATAATTCATACATTTAATTTCCTGCTGTGGTTATAGCCCAACTGATTATTTGTTATGTTTAGGGTCAAAGTTCATGTGTAATTTCAATTATTAATTGTATTTTCATTGCTATAGGTTTTCTATAATAAATGTATGTTTCTGGTAAGTTCAGTATTTATTTGAAATGCACATACCTGTACACATTTTGCAACAAGTTTTATTTGTACAGGTTCAAAGTATCTTCGAGATTTTCATTCTAATGTACATGTACCTTGAATTAGTGATGTAACTACATGTAGTTTAGTTCAGCCCAAATGAATTCAATATTCATTTACATATTTATTTACTTATACTTCTGAAATTTTTTAACTTAAGTTCTTACTCCATTCTTCTACAGAGGCCATAAAGTGGAATAAAGTTATTGATTTATATACAGAATAATAAAGAATCATTTAGTCTTACCATACTTTTATTAGTCAGGGAAAGTTATGAATATTTTGTGATGTTAAACCATTTTTTTATAAGTAATTAAGTGGTCAATGGTTGTTCATTGTTTGCAGAGGATCGCCAGAAATTGAAGGATATAATTGATTCCAGAGTACTAGCAGCAAAGAAAAGGAAATCCACAGCAAACAAAGATCTTCGTGGGGAAAAAAAATCACCAGCAGAGCCCCAAACTGAAGAAGTGTATGTATATTCAGAGAAGCAGATAAGCAATGTATTTGCATAAATACACAAAAAAAGTTTTAGAAAACCCAATTAATTTTAAAACAAAGCATACATGTACTACATATGCAGCAAAATCACCGAGTACGCAATTGAGAGATAATCTATTGTATCAACTGTAATTTACTTCCATGTACACAGATACCTTTTGTTAGTTGTTTGCATACTGATATTTCCTTGTCCGATCAGTGTTTACACAAAGTCCATTCTTTACCTAGCGTTGCATATATGAATTAAACTATGGATAAAATGCATACCAAGAAATGAGAACTAGTCCATTATCATCTGGTTATACTGCTTTATATAACAGAACGAACATGTGATCAAGTATCACGAAAAAGTACTACACACTCGGATTTCTGCCACGGTACTCAATTAAACTCAAGTCAAATGAGTACCCACATTTTTAAATATTCAAAGAAAAACCAGAATACCCAATTTAACAAGAAATTGATGAGTAAAATACCTCACTGCACCCAATGCTTATCTGGAGCACTTTATATTTTTACTAGGAAGTAAAAAAAATTATTTCTTCCTTCATTATATATATACATATGTATGTGTAAATAGTTAGTGTAGAATAGGACCTGAAAATTCTAGAGAAATTTTATCTTATTCACAAGATAAGAACCACATTTCGGTGTTATTTCATTAGTTCTGACAATTTCCATATAAAAAGCCGAAGACCCAACAGAATTGTATACATCTATGAAAAGCCAGTGAAAAGCTACTTGGTCCTATAAAAGCTGAATACTTACTGAACCAAATGTTCAGTAAAAATCTGAGATCTTTGGAATCACTGGTCTCTTATTCTTGTTTACTATGATGAATGTGGTTTTTCTCCTAAAAACAAATGAAATTTCACTTAACAGGTGAGTAACCATATGGATACCTTTCTCTACAGTGGCATGCGGCTGATAATGCCATTATTATTTGATGAATTTGAAACATAAACAGCTACATCTACTAAACATAATACACATTTACATACATGTATATAGTTTTAATATAGCCATATATTTTACAGTGCTCAGTCTCCAAGAAGCTCTAAGGGAAGTGATGAAGAACATGAGGATGACAGTTCTGGAAGCTTATATGTTCCTAGTCCTAAGAAAAGTACTGGTAAAAGACTTGGAACAGTAAAACATTTGGAGCAGACAAAAAGAAAAATACAACATATTATTGCAGAAACTGATAGTGAAGATGATATAGGAATTACGATCAACCAACCAAAGAAAAAAACGAAGAAAAATTGTAAAGGCAAAGATTTAAGTGAGGAGGTATTGATCTCATTTTTTTATTGTGTTTGGTTCTTAACTTTTTGTCTTTTCTTAATTATTTTACCTTGCACACATATTTCCATGTGTATAAAAGTGAAAAGTTTTCTATTTGACGTATGGATGAAAGTGGTGTTATATACGTGTTATATCACAAGATTTGGGTAACTCCTACATGTAGTTAACACAATAGAAAATTTAGAGGCTTGTAACAATAACTTACCCATCTGTTCCTATTTTTGACAGGGAACCCTAAAATTTTTATTCACAAATAATACTAAAAATGATCGTCATGGATATCTTTGTTTGTGAAAATCTTGCGTAACTTCTAGCTTTTCGTTAAGATTTAACAACAAGAAAGTGCGGAACTTTTTAAAATATGTTTGATTCAAAATTGTTCCTGCAAATGGCAGTCGGCGGTCAATAACAAAGAAATTTAATACCTTAATTGTATACCAGAATCAACAACTTCATGTACTTTACTTATAGACATTAGAGGATTTATTTATTTGTATATGTACATATATGTATACCTCTGTGTTCCATGATTCATAGTTTTTGTACACAGTATGCAGAAAGCAACATTAATTTTTTAACTACTTATATGTATGTACAAGTAGATAATCTTGAATAAATTGTCCCTTTTATGCAATAGGCAAAAAAAGCAAAAGCACAGAAAAATAAAGAACAGAGGGAGACCATGAAAATGAGAGAGAATGTTTTGATTGAAGCTGCAAAAGACATAATTGGTTCAGACGAAGATGGTAATACAGTGAGCAGGGATAATTTGAAAAACAAGTCGGGCACCTCACAAGACATGATGAACATGATGGAAATTTTGGAGTGTGTTCGTGCAGGAAATCAAAAGGTATTTAAGGTCTTTGTTAGTTCTACGGCTACAATGTTTAGTTTGCCTGTGAAAGAGTTTTTCACACTCAGTGACTCACTTCTATGCTATATATGATAAACTGTTTGCTTCTAATTCTAAGAAACTTTATGACTTACAAAATGAAAAAAGAAACTTTACTTATTAGGATGTAATAAATAAGAAAATACTTAATTTAGGTGAAAATCTTATTGGCGTAAAGATAAAGTAAAAAATGTTAAAGTGCATATTATACATGTATAAGTATATGAAATGTTCTTTAATGTACATACAAATTGTGTGTTAAAGATACATAGCTGAAGGTATGATGTTAATTCATGGATAGTTCTTTCAGTTTTATATCTTTTGTCTCTTTGGGAAAAAAAACATATATATAAAAATAAATTGGATGTGTGGGTGAAAATAGCTCTAGGCCAACACCTGGTGCTAGGTTTGGTCCCTGTGTATACAAGATTTTTGTAATTTATGTATACTATGCCAGAAACAATCATAAAGTTTTAAAGATGTATTTATGTTGTCCTTATACAATACAATACAATGAATATAATGAATTTATTTTAACAGCTGGATGCCATGTCAAAGACCATGCAGACTTTGATATCAAATTATGATATGGTGGAAACTGTTTCCAATAAGCTGGATATTCTTCTGGATTGTAAAGAATGTATGAGAAAGGCTTACAAGGTGCTTTAAATTTTTTGCATGCTGTCTAGTGACAAAAAAAAATACTTTAGTTGTTTCAGCATGATACAGTTTTAAATTTTAATTATGGATGTTCTTCAATTGCATGAATTTAACACAAATCAGTTCACATTTCTGTTTGTTAGTTGTCAGGTCAAGTACAATAAAACGTTATAAAGGAAAGACTGTCCACCCTTTAAACAGTATATGACAATAGCCAAGAACGAAATATAATTTTTATGATATAAATTTCCTTTACTTTTATTAGCATATCTGTATTAGATTTTTGTCACAACAGCAGTGACATAATTAAATATAAAGTAACCTTTTATTTAGGAAGAGAACGAAATATATATTCTGCTTCCTTCAGTTTATGCTCTTTCTTCATTGAGATTGGTAGTTAAATTTTAAGTTTAAACCATGTGCCATCGAGAGCTGGTTAAAAGGTCAGGAATGCAGGAAGGAGTAGAATTTATTTCTTCTATGATTTAAACACACAATTCATCAGTACAGCTCCTGCATGGCCTCTCTAGTGATGTGACATTACTAGTCTATTCCAGTATCTACCCAGAATGCTGTCAAAACGAAAAAGAATACAAATAAAGACGTGTTAACCACTGGTGGTTAAACAAATTGTTCTCCACTAAGTTTATGGACAGCTGCAAATGTACCTAATAATGGGAAAACTTTTAATCTTTTGCTCAGATCAGATATATAAGTATCTTCAAAATTGTTTTTTAACAATGCATGGGATTAACTTCATTCACAGAGTTAAATGACGGCTCTAGTTTAAAATTATTTGAACAATATGAGGACATCCCTTATATTTTTTCAGAGTATTTGTGCATGAACAAGCCACCAAATTGCATGTATTAACAGTTCCTTGTGTGTAGATAGGAAAGAAATTAACCAAAGATTAAGCTGCATGGTAAGATTTACAGTTTATAATGATGTGATTTAATAACCTTGTTTAATTGAAAGGAAAAACTTTACGGACAGGTAAATAGGTATGATCAAGATACGATAAATGACTAATGTGATAATAGGCAGTACTCCGTAGATGGGCGAAACCAAAAGACTCTGCGCTGCACATTTCCATACCTGTAAACTATAACCTCTTAAAATTTTGTAAATTTTTTTGTGGATTGCTTTCCATTTGCAGTTACTTTTATTGATTGGAAAATCTATTTTAATACAGATCCATTTAACTTCTGTTGCATAATCGGACCAAATTGTACAGATTTATGACAACATCCATTTCCCATTTTGTGTTTTTGATCTGCATTATTCTAAACCAATTGTTACAATCCACAGTTTTCTGCAATTAATGGAGAATATTTATTTAATATTCTGAATTTATTTCGATCTGTCAATGCCTTTTATTTTGTTGATAAGGTGGTGTTGAGTCCACAGAGTTGTTGTTTGTACCAATTTGCTCCTCATGAAGTCTTGTCTTAGGTACCTGAGGCAGGCGTACCAGCAAAGTTTTAAATTTAAGATTTTTCGTTTTTATTTATTTATTTAAAAATTTCCAACATCAATTTAAGAAGTCTTAAACAGCAGTGTAAAATAATCTCATACTGGTGTTTTTAAGTAGTGGCACCAGCTTTTTCAGTCAGTAACAGTCGAAATGTCTTCTCGAATTTGTATGGCATAGGTTTTTTCAGCCTACAGTATAATGTACATTTGTAAGGGTTTGGCCAATCATAATATTGACCAAAGACCTATGCATACACAGTAATTACAAGGAAGCATTTTACAATAAAATAAGGTGAATGAAATTTAATTGCTGTAATTTTTTTCTCTTCAGCATGATTCATTGAATTTTGCATCATACCAGTTGAACAAAACACTGTGCAAGATAGTGAATAAAACTGACTACCAAGACTCCATGTGCTGTTAAAAATTAAGTATGTGCACATTCAACTGGTTTTGAAGATCAGACTTGATACTTGCATTCTATAATGGGGCTGCTGGGGTACATATATGAGCCTTTGTTCATAATTGAAAACAAAAATGTTTAATGGTGACCTCTAGGTATTACGTTCTTGATGGGTGTTATCTCATTAACACATACTTCATATATTTAATTTTGTCTTGTACATACATGTATAATATTCTATTTCAGAACATGGATAAAACACTGAACAAGAGGAAGGAGAAAACTGAAGGGCCTATATGTCTTGGCAGCTCCACTCCAAAACCGAAACCAGCAAAGCATACTGATACCACTGTGTCTGTTGATGGTAAAAATCCTGATAATGTGTCTTTAAATATAGGTAATTAAGTTACTTAGTTTCAAAAATTAAGAAGTCTTAATTTTCTTCTGTAAATGATGCTTTAAGTACTTCTGAAGCCAATTAAACACAATTGCTGGTACATTTTTGTTACTGTGATTGATGTGCTGATAAACAGAATATGGTAAATATTTTCTTGAATCACATAGAAAACATTATGGCTTTTACTAATTAATTAAAAATATGAAAAGAGAAAACAAGCATATAAGTTGTCATAACACTAGTACTGCACTGGTCGGTTAAGGTTTTACAGTGGTATATAATATTTCAGATAATGGAAGACAAGAAAAACAAGAGGTAAAAGAAAAACAAGACGTGAAAGAAAAATGTTCTCTAGGTGAGACAAAAAAATTGACAAATATGATATAATTCATATGTAAAATGCAACAAGTATGCAAGGGTGAAATCACCTTCAAATTGTAGATGGTAATCAGTTTAGTCATTTGGAATAAGGTTTTAAATTAACCATATAATTTAATTAATTTCACAGTAGTAAAGCAGATATAAATACAGGTAATATTGTTGCTACGATTAATTTTAACAAAATTTTAAAGATTATATTTTCTGACAACATTTAGATAGTAACTTGACTTTTTCATTATTATTTTGAAATTACTGAGCTTTGTAATGTTGTTAAGGAGGTGTGTTAACTGTTGTGGCAATTAACAGATAACTTGAATTGTTGTTGGTGTCAATTGGCAATTTGAGCTTTACAGACAACATGAAAGCAATTTCTGAAATACAGTCTCTGTTCCATTTTGACTAAAAGCTAGATGAAAAATAATAAACATTGACTGGGCCTGTGTAAAATTCACAGGTAGCTAGTAAATTGCAGACGGCTGCATTAGAACTAGCCTTTAATAACCTAATTTAGAGGCAGAGTAACTCATTTATTCTTCAGTAGTTGCATATGAAATAGTCATCAGTGCATTGGAAATTACATATATATATTTAATGGAATTAAAATTCTAATTGGACTCCATGTGTGTGCAAAGCAAGACGGTTTTAAAGACATCATAGGAACAATTCTCTCAGGTTGTCACTGCGACGTAATGTTATAATTGCCATGCTTTGTATGCTAGGCGATGGCACCGTAAAGAGTCAAATGGACTTAAGAATAGATAAATACAGCTTAACAGACATCTGCCTTTGAAAAAGATATAAAATTACTACCTCGGATCGATCTTTAATAGAGCAATAAAAATTGCAGTATAATAAAAAATCAACAACTCCCTGTGTGTGCGAAGCATATTTTAATCTATAATTTCTGATTTTTTTAAATATATTTTTAAAGATTTTGTCTATAATTTAATTTCCATTCATATTGTGTTGTAGAGAAGGAAAGATCAGATATTGAAGACAGCATAATCGGTAAATATTTTAGATATATTCATGATATTCATTAGGGCTGTACATATACGGCACCCAGGGAAGGCACTTTGAAATCACCTCTGTGGTTGGGTGTCAAATATACGGTTTAGAATGAAAATTGTTGATAAATTTTAAATTTACTTCTATGGTTGGCTATCCAATTTTCAAAGTGCCTTCCCAGGGTATCATGTATGTTTAAATGGAACAGCCCTTACTCCCTTAGCACTATTAATTTACAATGTATCTATAAAAGTTATTTTTCAAGATGCCATATGATATTGAGAGGGTGTGTTAAAGTACATTTAAGTGAAGGCAATTAGAAAATTTTAAGTGTAAGAAGTCATGCTATTTTCCGAAGAAATTTCAAGCAGGAACTCGCAACTGGTAACTTGTAATTTTCTTTACATTTTTCAAGTAAGTACCAAAAAACAATACAAATGCAAGAAACTGTATAAATTTATATGTACTACCTTAAATCTTAGTGCTAATTTGCGCAAATTAAGATTTTTTTTGTTTTTGTTTCAGACACTTCCTTGAACAACAGTGATTGTTTCAACAATGCAGATGGTATGCTTGTAATAAGTTGGTTATATTGTTAAATCGTAAAAAAAACCCAATAATTTTCTGTACTTTAAAAATACAGACAAACTTCACAGATACAGTGAAACTTGTGGTGAAATACATTGGACCATCATTTTACTTCGACTTAATCCATTGCTCTGAGTAAACCTCGTATGGACTAAAATGTTTTTACTTCTGTTATTATAAGCCTAACTTCCTATTAAACTGTATGTCTGTATTGTGTCAATATAAGCATTGATTTGTATACAATTTGCATTTGTATCTGTCAATAAACACATTTGTTTATATGAAATATCCTCCACAATGGTGATCTATTTTCCAATCGATACTGAAAGCTATTTTTACATTGATTGCCATTTGACCATAACAATACGCAGTATACTGTATGTCACCTGTGTGCAAGGACCTGCTCGGTTTTAGAACAAAATCAAAATAAAGAAAATTATTTTCTTCAGTTAGATTTGGCACAAACAAGAATACAAAAAGGCAAACATTGTGCTCTGCTTGACCAGAGAATAGAATGAAGTTTATCGGTGAACAATAGATGTATATTAATTAAAGTGACCAAAACTGTGAGGCAAAGGTTCAAAACATGCGACATAATTCAAAATTACAGATACCAGTTTTACTGCATAGGAAGCACTTTTCTGGATTAACTTTCATCAGGTACTCTCAAAGCCAAAAATGTGTTGATTTTGAGTTTTGGTTTCCGGAAATATGTGCAATATAAGCAGGGTTCTCACTTTTATAGTAAAAAGAGTTTGAATTAAGAGTGTCAAATTTGCATAGAATAGGAAAACATATGGGAATTCATGGCAACTTCCGAGATGTAATCGAGTAAGGGTGTTTGACTGTGCATTAGTATGATAAAAGTGTTTATCTTGCATTATACTTTAAAATCTCTAAGAAAATGTACAATATCGAAGAATTTGATGTAATTATTTTTCATGTTTAGCATGTTTTTCAATTTGGTCATCCTCAGTATAAATGACACTATAGCATTTCTTTTATTAGCACATATTTGCAAGACTTAAAATTGTGTTTTTCAGAACTTGCATATGTTGGAGAAGCAAGATTTGGCGTGCAGATAAAAAAGAGTAGCCTGGAGATATGCAGGTTAACGGCAAAAACCCCAGAAAAACTAGCACTGAACCTGGTGGAATTTGTTCTCACTGGTGATGAAATACAAAACTGCACCCTCTACGGCAATGCCCAACATAAGAAGCAACCCGTAGATGAGAGAAAAAGATTTGCTTTGAAGAGTATGTTCTTGAAGATTTTAGATTTTTATTATAACTAAGGAAAAAATAAATTTTATTTAACTCAATTGAACTGGAAACTAAAAAATATCCTAATAAAAAAATAATATGTGTATATAAAATAACATTATTATTTTGTAGTGAAACACAACTGACTTGTAAAGTTTTTTGCACAGCATTTGCTATCCACAAATTGCATGGACACTGAAGTTGTCTTTAAAATTTTATCATTATAAAATTTGAATGTAAAAAATTCAAAATGTAATGATAAAATTCAACAATTTAATTTCATGGCCTCCTTTTGAGTATGAAGTGCAGACAAGAAATATAAAAGCACTATATGCATGTTTATTATACTTTATGCAAATTTATTAAATAATCCAGTTATTTCAGTGGACTAACATCGTGTTAATTTTTCATTATTTGTATATACTACCGTCACACCTACCAACATATCATAATTTCAATTCAATTGCACCCATACATAGCAAAATATGATAATCATACATATTCTGACCGAAGATTTCCTAACCAGAAAAAAGTAACATTTGCTCCAATAATTAATGTGATCATCTACTATAGCACCCTAATCAGAAGAAAGAATATTTATAATTCAATTAACTGTATTTCTCTTTATAGGTGAGGTATTCAGTGTGTTTTATCATGGAATGACAAGTGAGGAGAAGCAGAAAGAATGGGCTAAACTTACTGTTGCCATCAATGATAAAATCCGAAAGTTGCGCAAGGGAAAATACAAGTCTACAATGCAGGAATGAACACTGCCTTATCGCTACAACATACTTGTGATACTGACGATACATAATTAAATTTTATCTTTTTGTTTGTGAAAAGAAGTGAAACAAGTAACGTGACAATCAGCATTTTGCTAAATTTGAGAAAGATAGTTTGTTCATAATTGTCTGAAAACTCGATTTGTTATTTTAGATTCCTAGACACAATAGTAAATTTTGATAAACAGTGACACTTTATCTGCGTGTATGAGAATATTTTAATTTTACATGCATTAAAATGTGTACTTTCAGTAAAAGACTTGTGTTTTGGGAAAAGAATAAATTATAATGTGCTCTTGAACAGATAATGGTAATTTTGGGGTAACCGTAAGTATGCATGTTGCATGACCTTTGTCAGATCTTTCTAGAATTTTAGGAAAAGGTCTTTCACAAAGTGGAGTTTATCTTTTATCATTATCTCCTCTTTTTGAGGTCTGCTGATACTTCAGCTAGCTATACATGCTAATTAATTATCACTAGCTCTAATACCAGTGGTCACTTCACACTGGCATTTTAATGGAGTACCACTGGTATACCAGTGGAATACCACTGTGATTTCAATGGCATTCCAGTGGCAATTCAGTGGATTTCCAGTGGAGTCCACTGGATTCCAGACAATTTTTACCGCTGGAATCCACTGGTGATTCCACTGTGGTTTCAGTGGCGTTCCACTGGAAATTCAGTGGAATTCCACTGGCCATTCCAGTGGAATCCAGTGGAATTCCAGACAAATTTTACCGCTGGAATCCACTGGTTATTCCACTGGAATGACCAGTGATAAACCAGTGGTTTACCACTGGAATACCGTTGGAATTCCAGTGACATTTTCTATGGGGGACTTAGTGCATTTATGTCCTGTAGAAATACAAACATTGTAGAAGTAACTAGTCTTTCATTTTTGGATTGATTTTCTTCATATTTGGTAGGATTACTAGGTATGATGTGGCAATGATCATATTGTCACAAAATTCAGATTGAAGCATTTTTACAGGAGTTATGGCCCTTTTTTGGACTTAATTTATTCATGTCTTGTAGAATCAACTAGTCTCTCATCTTTTGACAGATTTTGTTCATATTTTGTTGGATAACTAGACATG
>JAOXYI010024770.1:0-13378 GCA_028566495.1 Lithophaga antillarum
TTAAGTTAACTTAAATTTTTCAAATCTCTGCTTCTTTGTCCTAGAGCAGAGATTTTGACCAGAGATTTCGACTGCTTCAAGATAACTTGATGTTATGTTAGGACCGGTCTTCACTGTAATTATCATTCCGATATCTTTAATGGTACAAGAGAAATAGCATACAAAAGGTTTTCGGTATTCGGAGAGACAGCTCCGGAAAGGAAACAAATTCGGTTTGTCTGAGTTAATACCGAACGGACACCAATGTATAATATAAAGTTTGATATATTATGTCACGAACTTTTATTCACCATGTAATAACCAAATTCAAAGAACAAAATAAGAATAAGAATAATAAAGTCAGTTGTTGTGAGAACACCTGAAAGGCCTTTCCCCGAAATTGGATCCTTGATATCTCAAAAACGGTCAGATATATGGCAAATCGGACCCATGCTACAAATTTGCATTTCATCAAGTTTACAGAAAACCAAACTCCGAGAAAATTGTACTTCAAATAAAAATTCTAGAGGTCAAAGTGTAAAAATGGGTTTCGAGCCAGGTCTCTCGTAAGAATGATGAAATATGCCTCCATATTTTAACCGCTTCTTGACACCTTTGTTTTTATTAGATCATAAAAATTTCATGGAGATCGGAGAGACACTTTAAGAGAAATTGTAGTAGAAAGACAGGCCTTCAATTCGGGAAGATCGAAATTGGATTCCTCGTATCTTTTCAAGGCTGAGGGATATAGAAATCTAATTGAATACTTCGAATGGGTCTTCCGTTAAGGAATATAAAAACCAAAGCCCAAGAAAATTGGACGTCATATAAAAAGTGTAAGGTATGAGTTTAAAAATAAGTCGAGCGCCACGCCCCTCTTAAGAGTGATGTTTGCCTCCATACTCTTATCACTTCTTGAGACTATTATTTCTAATAGGTTATGAAAATTTGGGATATGATGGATAATTCAGGACATACCAAGACAGAAAAACAAGCCTAGTCGGAGTGACCGAAATTAGATCCCTCATATTTCGAAAATGGTAAGAGATATGGAAAATCCGATATTTCCAGTTCGCCATTCTCCAGATTATAAACAGAATTAAACCCCCAAAACATCAGACATAAAATAAAAGCGTTAGGGTCAAAGTATATACTTTAGTCATTCAATATGCACTTTGTACGGGTGAGGACGTATGCCTTGATACTGTTATTAATTCTTGAGACTATTATTTCAAAAACTTGAGGGTGACAGATAATTTAAGAGAAGCAGTGATATAGAAACAGGCCTCAATGTTCGATTGACCGAAATTGGATCCCTCCTATCTCTAAAACGGTACAAGATACAGAAAATATGATTGCATATTATGAATTCGCCTTTCGGCAAGGATAATAAAAAAACGAACCTCAAGAAAATCAGACATCACGTATATAGATCTAGAGGTCAAATTGTAAAATATCCCTTCGATCCAATCAGAAAAAGCTGAGGCATGAGCTCCTTAATGTTTTTGCCAACATTTAGGTCCGCATTTCTTACGGTTCCAAAAGGGGTTCTTTGTGTATTGGCAGATAAGGTAAAAGAATTAGGTATATCAGGGTAAATGCCAAAAGCTTTATTTGACTCCAATATAAAATGAGAAGTATCATTTTCATATGTTGCGAAGCTGTTTTACTGCGGCTTTCTTCTTCTGAAGTCAAAGATGTGTGTGAAGGTGTTACTGACTGTTTTTCTTCTTGTTCCTCAGGGGCATGATCTATCGGTACTTGGAAAAGACGCCCAGGACGATAAGCAGGAATTTGTAACCCTCTTTGCGCCAGAACAATTTCTCAATGTTCATCAGATCGGAGAGGCATACGTCGTCTATTCAGTGCAACATCATTCTCCGTTTAATCGTTCTCACAACGCTGGATTGAGATTCCTTCCGAATTTCTCAACATATTTCTGTCGAAAACGACGTTGCTGGTCTTTGTGTCTTTAATACTTGGCGTAGCCGCCGCATCGACGCCGTTGACAGGCTTACTCTAGGCTTTCGGCGTTCCGTTTGGGTTCAGTCTATTCTTTAACTGGATTCCCGGTCCAATGATGTTGTGTCCCGGCAGTTGCATTTCCATCGCCAAATTGTTGATGAACTAGTAGACCAAGCCTCCCCTTCCGGAGAGGAATTGATTCTTTGTCGTTCTGTAGATCACGTTCCCTTGAGAAGGGACATCCATTTCTTGTCACTGTCCTTCTTGCGTTGAGGGCTTGCATGCGAGTTTAACACTTGACACAATAATTTTTTTCGCGCTCTACTTTTATTTAAAAATTATCTTATGGAATATTTCCACTCTTCAGTCTTGTTTGCAAATTGATGATCATAGCTGGCAGTTATCCTGCATTAATCATCATTTCGTTGAACACCGTAAGTGGATGTGTTATTTGATGGGTTTGTAGATCATGATATGTGTTTTCCATTGCCGATGTCATTCTCCAGTAGAACTCAATTTCACGTGATGACTTTGTTCCCAAGTAACGTATTCAAATTGGTTTTGTACTCTTTGAATTCAGTTTTAATTAATTTATCTACGTCGATCTGATTGACGATATTGACGAGTTCTCCTTGCATCGTTTTATCCACTTTGTCGCCGTTCAAATCACCGAAGAACTTTAACAGGGTATACACGTCTTGTTAACCTTGACGTCTTCCAAATCGCTGACGATTACCATCAGATTTTCCACCTTTTCTTCCATTTTGGCCTCTTTTTTTCATGTTCAGCTTGATCTTGTTGAGTTTACTGTTCACGTACCGTTTTGCCACCGCGTTGTTCGCCTGTGTTTCAAGTTTTTGATCTAATATTTGTTGGCGTTCAGGTCGCCTGACAATTTATCCACGGAGGGTCCCCCTTCGCGTCTTTTATTTTATCAGATAATACTGTACATGGAAGAAATTCGGACCGTCACTCAGCGATTTCAACACGTACAGACACAACTGTCCGCGTACCTACGTTCCTATTTATTAAATCTGGTCCGTGTTGTAATAGAGCGATTCCAAATGACTGTACATCTTCTCGGGAGATTTCAATCCCTACAAATTCAAACAGATCGCCTTTTTGTCGTATTCTAAAAAGCAACACGTCCAGTGCGTATCTTGTCTTCGTTTATCGTCCGAGTTGAGTATGTCACATTTTATCTTTCTCCTCCTGTCCCGTGAATGTACTCCTGAAATTCGGGATTTTCATATCTGCCGTCCCTTCTAACTGAGCAACGCTTTCAGAGGTAATACAGTGCCGTATACATTAATACATTTTCTTTTTATTATTAACGTCCGTTTGAGTGCGTGTGTACTCTGTCTTCAAAGACGCGTTTCTAGTCGTCTTCTGGCAACAGCGCCACTTTCCTGACTTGTTCGGTGTACAGGACGTTTGACGATAATTTCCACTGCCTCGATTCGTCGAAAATGTCGTTCTTGTAGTTTTCGAATATGATCTGTTTCTTCACTACGTCTTTCTTGACTGTCTTGCACCTCTTGTGCATGCCACTGTCGCCCATCTTGAAAGCGTAGGATTTGACTATGGTTGTGGCGAAACGGACGATAACTTCTCCTCTATGCGCCTTTTTGAAAATCCCCGACTTTTTTATCTCTGCAGGCATCATGTAGGATGCGGGATAGTTGAACGTGTCCAATCTCTCTCGCACGTGTTTCCTCAAGTCCCCGTAAACATCCTCCGTGTTGATCCAGATAACAAGACTGTACGTGTCGATTTTATGTTATCGTCGTACAGGTCTTTCAAGAAGTAAAAGAAGTCAAATATGCAGATCCTTTAGCCTTCCAAGATCACAGTGCCGACCAATGTTAACTTGTCGAACTGAATTTCCTTCTTGCGTCGGTGCACGTCGCAGAGTTTATGGTTGAACACTTCTCTTCTCCAAAAAAGGCGCTGATCGTCAGTTTCTTGAGCTTTTGTTCGTTCATACAGAGGGTGAAGTCGATCATCTTGCAAACTTTCAGAGTCCTTCATCTTGTAATAGCGCTTTT
Organism: Lithophaga antillarum; assembly: GCA_028566495.1. NCBI lineage: Eukaryota > Metazoa > Mollusca > Bivalvia > Mytilida > Mytilidae > Lithophaga > Lithophaga antillarum. The sequence continues at coordinate 3,993 of JAOXYI010024770.1, forward strand.
TGGATTCCGTCTTAATCTTTGTGTGTAGGCCCATGTTCAGATTTATGTACTTTTTATCCAGGGTAGTTGTCTGTATTTGATCGACAAGTGGATCATATTCAGCTTCTATCCCAATTTCAGAAGTTTCTGTGTAGCGTATTTCCGCTTGACATGGAGCGTCTCCACCAGTTTCTTTACTCCTCCTATTGTTTTGTTGACGACAGGGACCATAATCATCAAAGTAGACGTGCAAAGCTTTGAGTATCTCAAGACCAAATTCCAAGGTGTAAGCGTACTCCAAATCGTCCGCAACGTCTCTCGCGTCGATTGATATACGATAGTCAACCCATTCGTATTGACAGACGACATGAGACATGGCTCATCCGTAGAGCTTGTTGCCATCTAAATGCATTAGGTACAAAGTCGGTTTTGACGGATAATATACGTCCTTCAAGCAAAGGTTGCTAGTCCTGGGGTACCTGTGACTTGCCGCCGACAGACCGTCCATAGAATTCTTCTCCTCTATCAAGGGTATCTCGTAGTCGCTAGTCAGTTTGACTTCAGCCCGGGTAAGTTTGAACAGGGTGTCATACGATAGGCTCTGCGATATCGGGTACTGAGACGAGTCCAGGTCGTAGTTCTCCATGCAGGTTTTCCTGAAGTGCGTAAACGCAATTCCGGTGATCAGCGACAACAACAAAAGAGAAAAGAACAGACAAAATTGACAATTCCAAACCGACAAAAGACAGACACATAAATAACGATTTGCAGCATCATTACATTCATTACAATTACAGTTTAATCAGTCCCAGATAATCACCTTAAACGGCGAATTCTCTCCGGATTTCAAATGCACCGAAACGTGACCACTCTATCTTTCACACGGAGAAAAGGCGAATCGCAGCAACAGCAAGATTTACGAATACATTAACCGTTTACAGCCCGTATCGGTACTTAAATACCGATAACGTTAACAAAGGGATTGTATGATTCCACTTTTAAGTATGTCTGTGTACATGCTTGATAACAACAGAAACCAAACTACAAAATGCAGGTTTAGTCCTTGTCATACTTGAAATAATGGTAAATGAAGCTACATGTTTCCAGCATAAATATAAATGTTAATCTTTTGTTTATAAGTTGCAGTTCATTGAAAATGTAAATTCTAAAAAATTCGTCTGACTGTAAAGAGTTAAGAAATGGAAAATGAACAAAGAAACCAGAATTATTAAAGTCGGAAATTTATCAAGACAAATACCGATAATCATTCTGATAAATTAGGAATAAAATTTAAAAAAAACTGAGAAGAGAAAGAAAGAATTCAAAGCGTAACATCGATGTAAAAATAATGTCAATCGACAAAAACGACAAGCAGGATTATCGAGATCTCGAAGGCAAACAATGCAAACAATCTATTGTTAACATGGTAAAAAAGAAATTCGATGTCTGGATCGAAAAGAAATGGAATATATTAAATGCGCGAAAAATACAATAAAGATCCAAAGTGGTGGACGTGAAGAAATACGAAAGTATTAAACAAAAAGCCAGTCAAAAATTAAATGAAACAGTTAGCATTACCAAAGAGATTACGACTGAGTAAACGCGAATTACGGCAATTATTTCAACTATTGTGCAGAAACAAATAAATGAAAACAAAGAGAATCATTCAAACCCCTCCACTGTCCCGTTAGTCGAATAACTAAAACCATTTCAGAACTAAATGTCTCACACGCGCGAAGTTACAACATGGAAAAACTAACTCATCTTTGTCTGCAAAAATACCACCTCAGTTGCCCTATGCCAGATCAAGATCCCGATTCTCATGTCAGGATACTGAAATATCTAAAAATCCATTCTGAGTCTCATCGTGATTTTCTCTGCACACGCCATGATCATCAAATACATTATATAGTCCTGCAAGCACCAGAACTGTGTGTGAAATTTCATTTTCTTTTTTTAACATCCTAAACACCACAAAGTGTTTTTATTACAGACTTGAGAACCAGAAAAAGAAGTAAAATGTTCCAAGGGGGCCCAGACCAGAACTAACATTTAGATACTACTTATTAGCCATTTTTTTACAAGACATGTGTATTGACATACTAACAAATCTGTAAACACTAATGAGGCTTCGTCATTTTGGCTGAAGTTGTTTTGTCCACATTCTGTATATATGCTAGCAAATTTCGTTTAGAATTCCACCTCTCTGACATTAGAAACACTAATGAGATATTGGTTTTAGAATTCGCATCTAATGCATCAAAACTTGTTTTTATTACTGTCAGACGTATAAATTAGAATAAAGCGAGTTCCTATTTAAAAGAGAGCTTGTGTTCTACGGCGCTTACCTTTTCATTTGTAGCTTCTATTGATGCCGCATTGTTCAGAAGAATCACCACTGTGGTTTGACGACCATATTCAGCCCCTAAGTGAAGTGGTGTGTTCCCCTACAATGATTAAAAAACAACAAGAACAGTTTTATAATAGCCATCTTCTTTTAACATAATAGAGCATTGAGGCAAGAGTAAAGATTTACAAAATAAAATGATTCTCAGTATTTATATATCACTCAAAATTCTTTAAAAATTAAACAAAATGTTTCCGGTCGATACGAAAGGTGCACCAGTGTTATTATCAAACAGATATTTGTAAATTATCAAGGGTCTTCAAGGTTTAGATTTTTTATTTAAAAAGTGTTTATCATATTTCGTTACTTCATTCTCAAATGTTGAAAATACATCTATACAATTCTGTCACGATCAAATCTATCAACAAAAATATACACTAATAGATAGTTAAGTAAATATATTCAAATATTTAATAAACTGCCTTCTGGTATCAAAAGAATGTTCGCTATATTTCTCTACTTTATTTTAGTAGTTCAAGATTACAGAATATAAATGGAAAGGTACATGAGACATACAACCCAAACTTTCAAAATATACACCAAGGTTGAGTGATTACAGCGCCACTTTTGTGTGAGAAAAAAGAAGATAAACTGAAAACCGTCCGTACATGACATTTATTTAGGGCATCATTGTAATGAAATATTTTCTACCCATGAAGGCAAACCTCCAATATAGGGAGTTAAATATGTCTTCATTAAAACATGTAGCCTGCACCAATTACAGTGTATGTACAATTTGCAAAATAATCCATCGTAAAATATAGTTCACATCTAAAACATTACGTGGTTTACACCAAAAGTTCTTCGTACAGTAACAAGCTAAAATTGCTAATATTAACAGCACTAAGTAACGACCCGCATGCAGTATATAATTAATCACTGTCTTTTTCCTTTGACATGTGCCTTCGGATACACCGTCCAAGAGTTCATACCGTTTCGAATGTATTTTATAGCATAACTGTCTACATTTTGGTTTTAGATACTAAATAATACAGAATGAATGATTAAAAATATATCACTAACATTCATATAACTATAGTGTTTCGACGTTCACAATATTGAAACAATTGTAACATACGTTCTTCTTTTCTCTCGCCGATCGAACTCGTCGCCGAAAGTCGGTCTATCAAACTTCCGCAGTTCTTTTTTCGTCGAAAAAGGACGTCATTAGTGTCATCGTGCTTTCGAATTCATTTTCATCCATCGAATTGTCTTACAGGAAGCAACTGACCAACCTTCCAGTTCATTCGTCTTTCCCTTGGCCAGAGGAACCAGTTCATATTTTTTCTTCTTCTTGGAAGCGGCGAACAACACAACGTTTCCTAGTTGTCTCAGAATCGTCGCCAGGGTCCGCTGTCGGTCAAACCGTTGCCCGCAATCTTCGCATCCACCTCTAAACGGCAGAACAATGCTTTGGCGTCAGAACAGAGTCCGAAGAAGACGGACACGAACTTGTCCATTCGGTTGTAGGTTATGGACGATTTTTAATATTTGTCGATTTCGACTTGGGTATTTCCACTTCTCATTAGTAGAACCTACAGTTTTTGTTTGTCGTAAGTCATTCTTTTTTATTTTTTAAATGGACTGTTCGGACTAAGATCAGTAATATCTGGAACCTGGTTTTAGGTAAAGTCCGTCGACTTCACTCCTCAAATAAATGGAACTGGGAATGAGGTACAGTCTTTTACCGTTGAACGTATGTGTGTGACAGCCCTCCGGCTAACACGGCAAAAATTCTACTTCGCTTCGCAGATTTTTACGTAATTCAGCGTAACTAAATTTGAGATCTTTACCTCCTTTGTCGGCTATTTTTATGCGCTTTATATTTTTGATTTGATTACCGATGAGTAGAACGTTATCATTGCCCGTCAAATTTTCGTGCTTGAGTCGAATATTCGCCCCGGAACAATTTTTGTCGATTGGTCTTTCAATTTGTATCCTTATTCTCGGACAAATTCATACCGTACCACTCATGAATCTTTTTTCTCCTTTTATTATTCTAGGTCTGACACAAAAGTTATTGTAAAAGGTTTCATCGTACAATAATTTAAGATTTGTCTGATATGAAATTGAATGGTTAGTTGTTTTTCTCTCAGATCGGTTGGGTTACCGTATTGGTCGGTGAGACGGGTATACGTCTGGAAAGAAATGTCGCTTGTTGCAATTCCTTTACGTAACTTGTTTAACATTGCGACTCACATGGTTAGCAACACCGCTTTCGATAACTTGAGTAATGTCAAATCGCGCAACATCAGTAAGATTTGTTGACTCTAAAGTAATTGAGTGTGACTTCATTTGAGATTCGTTTCTCTTTCTACGGCTTTCTATGCGTTCTATTCTTTTGATTTGATTATTGGTTAGTAGAACTCAACGATCGCATAATAGATTTCCCGATCGAGTCAAATAGTCACTCCAGAACAATTTTCTTCGATGGCGTCTTTAAATTTCTGTATAATACCTAATTTTTTTTGTAATGTCTGAAACGAAAATTATTGCATGAGGAAAAATGTCTTTCAGTAATTTAGATTTGTCTGATGTGAAATCGAATGGTTAGCTGTTCATCTCTCAGATTGATCGGGTTTTCGTTTTGTTCTAATTTTGTAAATGGTGCCAGGAACGATCGGCAGGTAGACTAGATTCTAGAGAGTTTTTAGCTGGGACGCACGTCCAGGAAGAAAATGTAGTTCGATTTTCCGACCCGTTTACGTAAATTCCTTTGATCAGTTGTTGACAATGAATATGCTGTTGATGCTCACGATATTTACGACGTCTTCTCGTAAAAACGACGATATTTCACGAACAATATATTCAAGGACAGTGAAGGGCAAATGTGGTAAGATAATGGTTGAAAATGGATAAAAGAAAAGCGTTTTTGTTGGAAGGTGGTTAGAACGACATCTCGCCAGATACAGATTTCATCAAATCACGTGACTTTACGAAATCTTGCAAGACTAGTCGCTTGAAAAAAATAATTTAAAGACGCCGGAGTAATAAATAAAGAGGGGAAGAACCGCTACCAACTTTCGACTCCCACTATGTTCCATCTTTTTTGCTGAGTTAGCCGTTTCATTTGTTTCTTTCTATACAACATCTCACACGGGGAAGCTCGGTGGGAAATGTTTCTTTGTCCTTGCGTTCCGGTCCAAAACGATAGCTTTAACAAAGACGGCACTTTTCATTAGCTTAAACAAGTCTTCATCAGCCAGTGAATAATATTTAGACATCCCACACCGGAATGTCGTTGAGAAGCGATTTTTGACGGATGGTTGTAAACCGTTTGTATGTAACAATTATTGAATTTTTTTTTCTGTTTTCAGATCTTGGATCAATGTAAAATGTAATTTAAAGAGGCGCGTGGTAGATCATAAGTAGAAGACAAAAAAAGAAAATGACATCTTCAAACGCCATAAAGGGTCGGGACAACTCGGACAAAATCACCATTGTAGAAAATCCCACAGTGCAAGACATCCATAGATTCCTCAAGGAGAGAGGAATCGAGAGACAGTGGAATTTGAAGAAGGACAAACTGATTGATTCTGCCTAGAGGGAGACGGGAATAAGATTTCTATGTCGACGCAAGGAACCGACGACACGCGACAGAAATTGTGAAAGTGGAACGTCCAGAGGCGTACAAAGCTGAAGATGACGACGGAACTGATGGAAACTCCGAAAGAACTTGAAAGAAGCAAAGGATCATCTCACGATCTCGGAAACGAGAATGGCCCTGAACGACATGGTTGTGGAAGTGGACGCCAGACCCATGTAGGCGAATATTCCTGTGAGGAACGGACTTGAAAAAGGAATTCATCGATAAGATTGCGGAAGTGTTGACGTCGTACTTGCGGAACAGCAGCAGTTGAGTGTTTGGTGGAACGACTGAGGATTCACAAAATGGAAGCCGTTTCTGGGACGTTCGAAAGTTTATACGTTCCGTTGCCTCGCGCATTCGGTGCAAGAGGATGATCGTTAAGGTCCAGAACGAGAACGAATGGTATTTTGCGTACTCGGTTCTGTCAAAGTTGCACTAAGACGACGTGGATCAACACCATCGACGAGAGATACATAAGGGATTAAGCTTTGACGGCGTCGGGATCAAAGCAAAGAAGGGCAAGCGTTAGAAGAGCTTCCTGGAGATATACTGGGCGTCCAACAAGTCTGTTAGGATCGCGATGCCTGTGAACGGACCGTATAATTCCTCCAATCGTGCAGAAGACTTATGTTCGGTTTTGGATAGTCTCGAATTTCGAATTACTAACCTAGAAGGCGGACACGTCCGAACCCAACCCGTCTAAGTCGTACGTTGACAGGCACCAGCATCACGCCTCTTGCAGCTTCTGTTCGTTGTTAACTGAATCAATCACAGTGGCGAAGAAGATCGTATGTCGAGCGGAAAACGTGGCTACAGTGTACGTCGAGAAACTGATTGAAATTGTGTAAGAGATCAAAGAGATTTACGACAAGCGCAACCCTTTTGAAATCAACGCTATCGATGAACCTGCCGGAAGATTCAAAGAGACAAAATTACCCGACAGGAAAGATTTTTGCAGCCGTCTGACCGGTAACTGGAACAAGAAAGATTGTACGCACGCACGCACGCACACAGGGTGCGGAACGAGTTTGATTGCGAAAAGGCCGGCAGCTTTTACTTAGAATAGGACAGGTATATGCTGTCTGATGTGTTTCAAGATTTCCGGAACACCTGATATGAGATATACGGATTGGATCCCCTCCACTTCAACACGTCACCGGGGTTGCTTTATAAGACGATGTTGAATATCACAAAGGCGTGTCTTGAGTTGTTTAGTGACTTGGATATGTTACTGTTTTGGGAAAAATTGATAAGGGGTGGGATATCGACTGGAAATCATCCACGCCCTAAAGCCGGTGTGCAATCAAGAAAACGATGATAAGGACGCAACGTGTGTGAAGTATGAATGATTCAGGATTCACGACGACGCCGCAAACTGCAATTCGATCGGAAGAGCGCGAAGTATAGGAAACGGAAAGAACATGCGTACAAGTTTAACGGTGACAAGACGAAAATAATCTGTTCTAACTGTGACGACATCGGACCAGCCGATTTCGACCCGAACGAACCGAAGATAGGTAATGTGTCATGCATTACCGACAGGAATTTTGAAAACGACGCAAAGAAGCACGATGTGCACAACAAGTATCAACTGGCGACGAAAAATTTGACGATTTGCAAGGTAAAAAATTGGTTCCCCACCTGGGTCTTCGCGAGAAGTATGTGGTGCATTACCGGAGTCTGCAACTGTATCTGAGGTTCGGCATGCGTCAGAAGAGCCATCGGGTCTTAAGATTCGATCAGTTGGACTAGATGAAAGAGTACATCGACCTAAACAGAGTCTGAGATTATTGGCGACGAACGAAGGTGACAAAGTTCATGAACAGTAACTGGTTCGGGAAGACGATGGAAAACATCATGAAACAAGAGAACCACCGAATGTTGACGGATTGGACGAAGGATTTGAAACTAGTTACAAAGCCGAAGTACGACCGATGCACGATCTTCAACGAAAATCTATCAGATTTCACAGGAACAGGTTTTTAACAAGCTCATCTACCTTGGAGTGAGCATCTTAGGTCTATCAAAGACCATGATGTACGATATCAATTACGATTTCGCGAAGACCTTGTATGGAAGTAAGGCGAGGGTGTGTTACATGGACACGGACAGTCTGATCTACGAAATCCAGACGGAAGACATTTACAAGGACCTGAGGCCTCACATGAATGACAAGTTTAACTATACGGAGGCCAATCCGAGCGGAACGACCGCCGATCTAAAAAAAAAGTTTGGGGATGTTCAAGGATTAGTGCAGCGGTGCCGTCATGTGCTTTCGTCCCGAACTGTAAGCGTTCAGACATGTTGCACCGGAGACAAAAACGTACCAAGGGTGTAAAGAGAACGATCTGGCGTTTGACAAAAAGTATGGCGGCGCAGTTGCACCCCTACAAGAGGATAGACATGTTCATGTCTTTACGATGGAGGTCAACAAAAAGCCCTATCGACAAACGTTACATATTACACTACGGAATACCCACGATCGCCTTGAGATACTACCAAATTCGAAGAATTGAAGGTGGACGGAAAAGGCGAGTGACGAAAGGAAAAAGTTCGAAAGACGCGATCGGGAAATGGAAATGCATTACAATCACGCCACGAAATTTGGTTCGAAAAATTACACAAAGCCGATATGAAAGATTTAGCGAAAAGAAAACTCCAGAAGCCGACAGATAGATTAGGACGATCGAGGCGCAAAAGAGAAAACAGGAAGCCGGAAAGGGCAGAGAAGAAACCCAAAAGAAGGCAGAAACCAAAGAAGACTTGTGATGAAATGTACCTTCCTTTGATCCGTGCAGGGTAAAGTAGCTGGTAAGCAGCACACAGTAAATGTTCTTGTAAATACATGACACTGGATTTTCTGTCGATGATCTTTCACGGCCAGAATCTCTACGCATTTCATAGACAGGAAAGGGTACGACAAGGAATGGACGTGACGATGCCTTACGAAAATTGTCGAAATAGGTCAAGTCTGAAAGCATTGGTGCAAACCCTGGGCCACGGAGGACATAAAAAATCGTTAAAGATATCAAAGACATCAAAGCCATCGAAGTCAGCAAATTCATTAAAACACGAACGAATTGACGTAATCACAAGGTGGAATCAACAGATGTCTTTTAATGTCGCTTCCAGTATCCTGTAACAGACGTATCCCCATTTGCATCGTCCGCGATCGCAGTCGGATCCGGCGCGTGTTCGGGTTTCACCAATTCAAAATTCCCCGCTGGTAACAGTTGGTAACAGTTGACTCATCGTCTATCCGTAGAGCTTATTGGCATCTTAGTGCATCAGATACTTGATTGGTTCCTGCGGGTCGAAATCGATCGTTCTAACGTCGTTAGACTTAGAGCAGATTATTTCAGTCTTGCCGCCGTTTAACTCGTACACACCTTACATTTCCCATACTTCGTA
>JAOXYI010024876.1:0-13372 GCA_028566495.1 Lithophaga antillarum
GTATATATGAGGTAAAAAAAGTTAAAAATGTGAACTTTTGTATTTCAGGAACAAAAATTAGAAAAATATACGAAATCAGATGACATAACAGTATTAAGTTTACTAATTAATTTGTAATTTATTTACCAAATTTATTTAAAGATACATTGAACATTTATAATTACTTTATCAACAGTTTTGAGGTGGAGTAGCAGACAGAGGTTAGTTTATTATCATTCTTTACATTCCTAACCATCATTTCTTCCTACATTTAACCAAAAAACTCCACACAGATTTTAATCCATCCTAAAATTTTGGGAAATGGTTACTTGATCATGGTGTTTGGGTATATATGAAATAACATCAGGTTTTATGCAATATTTTGCAGAATTTAAATGTTTCCAAAAATATACAAATTTAAAACTTTATGGCTATGTTACAAGAAAGGCCATGCAGGAGTTGAAGGGGGCTGGTACTAAACACATTTTTTTTTAAATAACATTAAATTTTATGGAATCAGTTGAATTGTTGCTATAGAAATTATTTCTCTTCTTTTTATATGCTTGTATAAAATAATCAGTGGTAAGGTGGGTAAAAAACCTGATGATATTTTCCTAATCTTTCGTCACCTCATTTAAAAGCATGAGTGATTTATTTGGCTAAAATATACTTTTTTTGCAGCTTAATTGCAGCCTATGAATTGTAGTAATATGAAGCTGAAAGCATGCTTATTCTTCTCTCTTGCAGAAATGTTTCTGTAATTTACCTTTCTTCAGTCTTTTCTGCTGTGTTGACAGAAAAAAGGTTTAAGTGATCTTGGAAACATTCATTTATGCATTTTTTGTGTTTTGCCCATACTGTTTTGGTTGATCAGAAGTAGTCATAGTAATTACTGACTCAGGGAAAATGGGGGCCTATCTGGTCGACTGTTCTACATGTAGGTACTAGGTAGTTAGTCACAACTACAGATCACTGTAGCCTATCACCTCTAAGTTGCGAGTTTGTACCTGACTTTGAGCAAGTGCACAAAAAAAGGTTTACTTAACTGCGTCTTATCTTAAGTTTACCAGTTACTTCCCAAAGATCTCATTGGTTACTCTGACATTCTCTGCCAATAAAACTTGTCTCTACCATGTCTACAGACTGAAAAATTGCTGGAATCACATTAAGCTGTATTCAATCATTCAGATATAAATGGTAGTCAGTTTTCAAAGTTTCTTCAAGTACTGTGTTGTGTTATTGTGCCGTTCCTTTATCGGCGACCATTATATGTACCTGTTGTGCTACCAGTTTGACAATTTTGCAATCCAAGAGAGGTCTTTGAATTTCCAAATTGGTTTAGGTATAGCAAGAAGTTTAAAAAAATCCATATTTACCCAACTGATAGGCTGTTGTATAGAAATACTATGCTGTGTAAGGAACTTAACCATTCATGCAAAACATCATATGAAAATGATTACATGCTGTAAAAAAATTCAAAATATTTCATTTTAAACTATATTTAGCAAAAACATCTATAAGTTTATCTGGATACTGAAACACAATTTTATTGAGAAAATATTGTGTCCATGCTTATCTGATGTGGAAGTGTTCAGTATAAAGTTTTGTCATACTGCAACAGTATCATGCTACTTAGAGCACAGTTCTTTAATATATCAAAACTGGATTCTGGGTTTCTTTGAAAGTACTCAGCCTTAGGATTATGAAGTAGATTACTTCTACTCAGCTTCAGGTGTTCTGTGGTCCAAATCATTATTGTTTGCAACTTGCTTGAATTATAACTGGAATCATTTAGTAAGCATATTGATAAATCATTTTGTTAGCTATTTATTGCTTGGATGTTAAAAAAAAATATCAAATTTTATCTGGTCTCGTATATATGTGTAATATAGAAGACCAAAAAAAAAGAAATCATGACTATTTGAATAAAATGAATACTTAGACATCTAATAAACAGAGTCGTTACGATCAAATTAAAACCAGTATCAACATTTTACATGAATAAATAACAAATTTCGATCTTTTGAATATTGTCTGAATGCTTTAACACATAAATATGTGAACATGCTGAAGGAATATATAAATTTTCAGTGCCAGTCAGTAAGAAACAAGTATAAATATACCAGTATATCAACATTATATTGCACCATATATCATGTATTAGGTTATTATCCACATACTTTTTAAAAAATGGGGGATACAGTCGTCATGCATTAGTCCATCCATCCATTTGTCTGTAGTCGTTTGGAGAAATAACTAACATATTACCAGACCAGCATATATTTTTGTGTGCAGGTGACATTTGATGGTCATGAGCCTTTACAGAGTTATTGTCCTTTGCAGAAAAATGAATGGGTAGCCAATTTTAAAAATTTGTTGCTTAGTAACTATAAGCAGTTGAAGTCTGAAATGTAATATGTAACTTCCTAAGTGGTCAAGTTCACATATGAATGAAATTGGGTTGAGATGGTCAAAGCAGTCTGAATTTATGCCCCTTAAACTTTGAAAGTTGATGAAAAATTTCCCAAAATTAGGGGGAACTTCTCACAATTATTTCTTCTGTAATTACAAGGAGATGAACTCTCAAATTTATAATACTAGTTCATAAAGAGCCAGTTTATGGCATATGTGCAATTAGGTTAAGTACCTACAATGTATAAATGTTCTAGAGTTGTGCCCGATGAATATGAACACTACATAAATTTATGATAAAAACACATTTCTTAGAAATCTGTAGTATATATAGTTCTTAATCTTAAAAGTACATCACAATATATCACATCATATACATAAATAAGGTCTGCTCCTAATATACCATGTGGAATTTATGTCCCTGGAAAATCTTTAAAATTTTAAGGGCAGAGGAAGGTCATGAACTTTTTTTTACCTGTTTCACCAGTAATTTTTACCCAGTTATGCCACTTGAAATCTTAGAAATTAATGAAAACTAGGGTTCAAAAACAATTTTTTTAAAACATAGGGTTGTGACATAACACTCATAATTATGAACAATGTTGAAGCCTGCCAAAATTCACTGAAATTAGGTCATTGCGACATAGTTATACTCCTTGAAAATGACAAAAATTAATGGAACAGGTAACAAAGTCTTTTTCCAATTATACATGTAGGGTTGTGACTTATAACACTCATAACAGTAAACACCATTGATTCGAGCCAAAATTAGGCAACATTACCTGACGGTGACCTATTTTTGTTAAAAAGTAGGTCATGGCACTTACCACAAATATTGCATTGTGACATCACATATCATTCAGAATCAGTGCTTCGAACTTAGAAGTTAGGTCATCATGACCTGACAGTGACCTAATTTTGTGAGAAAATTGGGTGACAACAATTTTATTGTAAACACAGGGTTGTGGCATCTCTTGTTGGGAGTACTTTAAAAGCAGGCAAAACCTACTAAAATAAGATCATTACATTGATGATTATGAGTGTATTAACACTGTTAAGATAGTTTGAAATCTGTTAAATATTTTTGCAACTAGCCAATGTTCACTGTGCTTGCGGGGGATATGCTTTTGTTCCGACGGCTGTTGTTTTCCCTTGCAATCTCTTTCAAACTTGACATAATTATTGTGATGAAATATAGGCTGATCAAGCTCCATTTGTATTAATCTTTGTAGGTAGAATCCTTTATTGACTTTTAATTTAAATGTTGGTTTATTATGAAACAGTACAAGAATACTGGTTCTGTTATATACATGTACATGTATGTATTCAATTTTTTCATTTTTTTTTCAGAATGCCAAAAAGACGAAGAAAAGGTTCGGTTTATCAGACCAAGAAATATGCATGGAAGAAGTCCAAAATGGAAGAATCTAAAAGTGGTAAATGTGAACAAGAGCATGACCAGCCATCCACTGTGGATCGCCTTATGAATGAGATTTTGGCAAATGTGGACCACACTTATGCATCAGACAAAGGAAACGTTTCTACTTTTAATGCTATGGATGATACTCTTCTAGAATTTGATCGTGAAGAACAGTTGGATAGTGACTTACCAGATGACACCACTCACTTTTTAGAAACTACTACAAATATTCACACTGAAAGTTATAGTGTAGAAACACAAACAGAATGTGAAAAGAACAGTTCAGAAACTCAGACTGAATGTCCTGGTGAAAGTGTAGAGCAGCCTAGCATAACATTATCTCCATTTGAGAGACTTTCATTCAGTGTGTACAATCTACCATCAAAGCACCATATATTCTAAATACAAGTGAAAGTGAAATTCATATATTGGAACTCTATCAAAGCAGTACTAGTGATCTGAGTATAAAACAGTCTGTGGTTATTGATAAACATTTTCATGCCAAGATTTATGTACACAGAAAAGAAGTGTCAAAAGACAATGATGTTTGGTTTGGGTTACCATCTGTATATGACAGTGTTGAGTCGGTGCAAAAACTGTTGTCACGGCTAAGTTTATTTTCTGTTTGCGTTGGCAATCCCGATGAGGACTACCAAGACATTACACCAGTAGGTTGTGGTATTAGTGATGGTATTACCAACCAGATTCGCTGCTATAGAGAAGGTGATTTCAGCGCAACAAAAGGAAATCTTGTCTACAAGTCAACAATAAGATCTATTGAGTGTTCTTTGCTGTTGAAAGGAAACCGTTGTTCTTTCTGTTTAGATGATAGGAGGATGTTGAGGAAGAGACACCAGAGGGCTGAAGAACGAAAACTATCACCCCCAGTGAACTATGTACACAAGAGCCACCAGCACAAACACATGACTCGTGAAAACCTCATCACAAAGATTCAGCAACAGAACAGTGAAATGAAGACAATGTCTTCAGAACTGGAAAAGCTAAAAAGAAAGTGTCACAAGGAAATACTTCAGGAAGGTGTCTCACTTGATAAGACTCAGAATGATGAACTGAAAGACTTGATGTCAGTGTGCCAGGATGAATTTGTTAAAGCCTATCCGAATCCCAACAGTTTACAGCGACTGTTTTGGGAGCAGCAAGTAAAATTTGAAAATGCAGGGAAAAATGGAATGCGATGGCATCCTATGATTATTCGATGGTGTCTGTACATGAGAAGCAAAAGTGCCAAAGCCTACGATGCAATGAGAGACTCTGGTTTTATCCAGCTACCAAGTGCACGAACATTATTTGATTATTCCCATTACATAAGAAGTGCCCTGGGATTTCAGCCAGATGTTACAAAGATGCTACACGGAGAAGCAGAGAAACTGGGTATGTATAAGTACATTTACAACAAAATTTATAAAATTTAGTTCATATCGACACATGTAAATGTATATTGTACATTTGTGTAAATGTGTATGGTAAATGGGCAAGCTTTCCTGTCATTCTATCAGCCCATATCGCTTGTTTAGTCTTTTTGTCCCTTCTAAAGTCAGAAGCAGGTTGGTTGGTTAGGTATGATGTACATGTACCTTTTTTTGCGAGGTTCAAATGACATTGTGTTATATACTTATAATTAATATATGAATAAATCTGTACTACATATCAAAGACTATTGCAGTGTCAAAATGCAAAATTATAACACACATATGCAAACTTATGTCTAGGTACTGTTGAATAAAATTTGAAATTGAAGAATTAACTCGGTTAAGAGTCTATAATGAGTAGCAACTCGTTAAATTCTGCAAATCTTAGGTTTAAGCATGCATAGGAAGACTTCAAGAGTACATTTGTACTTTGTATGAAATGTTGATATGCAAGAGCAAGCTACTGTAAATTCCATGTATGGTGTAGTCGGCCTGACAAGAACCAAATGTATGAAATGTAATCCTACAAATACTGTCATAATCTAGTGTGAAAAAGGAAGAAAAATGTTAATAATCTTTAAATACTAATCCATGGTAAAATCATACAGCTCATAATACATGTAAGTTGGTTGCACTCCTGTAATATATGTATGAAAAATGATGAAATTTGTTTTGAAAACTTTTTACAGTTTCATTATATGTCCACAGTAGGATTTTCAATATATGTTGCTCTCTGGCTTGATCTCTTGAGTTTAGGTTTTAAAAGCTGTTTGACCTATGATGTTCTTTCATTTTTTTTCAGTGTTGTCTCCCCCTTTGCTTATTTTTTAGCAAATTCTTCATTAAAATTATCATGTACACCAAACTTTATAATATGAAAACTATCCAAAAAGATTGAGTTCTGTATCATTTAGGACAATGATACTTTAATCCACATGCAGGTTATGAATTTGGGTCTCAGATTAGACTCTGTCATTTCTGAGGCAAAGACGGCAGAATTTCTTAAAGAGGAAAAAAAGTTGTATTATGTTTTTACTTATATTTGATACTGTTAGTCCTGAGAATTTCCAAGATCGAAACCTGACTACATGCAGTGTGAATTAAAAACCAAAGCTGATAAAAATATGTGTACGGTTGTAATAAAGAAGTCATAATGGGCCATCCTTAAAGATATGTTTGTTTCCTATATTCCATATATAGAAAGCCTGGTCAGTCGCTTGGGATTTTATTTGGAATGAATGAAATTTTTTAAAAATAAGATTCTTGGTGTACTATAAAATTAAAAAGTCCATATATATGTATACATATAACATGTATAAAACAGCCTATTAATGGACTTCATTCTTTTTCAGGAATGTTCAGTACAACTGAGACTTTCAAGAGCTATGTTGGTATACTATTTGATGAGATAAGAATAAAAGAGGACTTGGTGTACGACAAATATACTGGTGAACTAATTGGATACTGTAATCTTGATGCTGTGGGTAATCAGATAATGGACTTGGAAAAACTTGTAAACAGCTCTCAGAAATCTGAACTTGCTAAGTACATGTTAGTTATCATGGTTCGTGGAGTAGCAACAACTCTTAAATTTCCATTTGCTGGATTTGCGACAAACAGTATAACTGCGGACTTTCTGTACCCAATTATTTGGAAAGCAATTTCTATCATGGAGACGGTTCTGAAATTAAAAGTTTTGTTTTGTACATGTGATGGGGCGTCAGCCAACAGAAAGTTCTTTCAGCTTCACAGAATCAACAATTACAATGGGGAACCAGTTCACTTTACTGTAAACCCACATGATGAAAGTAGAAATATTTATTTCATTTCTGATGTACCACATTTATTAAAGACTGCAAGGAATTGTTTTAGTAACTCATACTCCCATAAAAACACCAGACGCATGTGGAGAAACGGTAAAGACATCTCATGGATGCACCTTGTACGCCTTTTTGAACAACACTGTGAACTTAACATTTATACACCATGTCCAAAAATAACATGAAACCATGTGGACTTGACAGCTTTTAATTACATGAAAGTCAACCTTGCCGCACAGGTTCTTAGTGATACAGTTGCCAATGCTTTAGAAGTTCTATATGATGAAAGTGTATCTGAAACAGTTTTGTTCATTCGAAATTTTAATAAGTTTTTTGACTGCTTAAATGTGAGAAGTGTATATGAAGGCCGAAATAAGAGAAATCCGAACTTAAATCCATACACCAGTTCAGAAGATGAAAGACTCCATTGGTTAAAAAACACATTTTTAGGATATTTGAATGATTGGAACCTATCTGTTGAGAACAGAGATGTTAATCTGACTGCCACCCAGAAAGCAACTATGAAGCTAAGTCAGCAGACAATTGATGGTCTTAAAATTAGTATACGTTCTGTAACAGAGTGTGTGAAGTTTATGTTGGAGAATGGTGCCAATTTTGTATTAACCCATCACTTTAACCAAGATCCTTTAGAGCAACATTTTGGACACTATCGCCATAAAGGAGGTGCCAACAACAATCCTACTGTGTATGAAGTCAGAAATATGATGACCCAGATTCGTACTGTGGGTGCACAAGCACTTCAACCCAAGCGAGGGAATATCCAATATACCAATGATGAAAACCAAGTTATTGACAATACAAAGCTACCAAGAAAACGATAGATCTTGAGAGAAAGAACACTTATATATCGATGAAATTTAATTGTACTAATATTCACTTACACTTTATGAAGTACAAATGTACAAACGTACAAACATTTATTTTGATAAAATAGTTAAAGATATACATTGCATAATGATTTTATGACATTTTGGGAAAAAGTTATGGATATATTTCCCTTTTGTGTGCACAGAGATACAAATGTATTGTAGTAGCAAATTAATTTGAGCAAAACTAGGAGGATTGGACTACACTGCGTACCTTCATTCTAAAAGTTTTTCTTTCTTCAAATATAAAATTTTTTCAAAGTTGAAATTTGAATGACTCCAAATTCTAACTATATTCATTATGAAAAAATAATCTTCTAATTTTGCTTCTTGTCATTTTAAAAAAATAAAAAATACTAAACAATTTACAAAAAGCAAGTTCCACTATTATTGTTATCCCTCAGTAAATAAGGAAGTAATTATTGGATAGATGTAATTTAGACTATATAGTAAATGAATACATTATCAGAAAGATATAATTAATAAACACAGGTATTTCTTTAGTATGTACATATATATTAATTACAAAAAAAATCAATAACAATGAAATATATATCATGTATATAACTGTTGATAAATGTGAGGCAGACATGTGAATACACATAATTAAGTTATTTGTAAATAGAAATAATGGTAGATATCCATGTCACTCAGATTATGCTTCAGATATACATATTTTTTTATAATTTGCATTTAATTGTTCAAATGTTTTTCCTTGAGTACCTGTCGAAGACTTGCTGATTTCTTAACTTTTACTTTATTTTTTGTGATGGCAATGTAACGTTCAACTCTGGTCACAGCAAATCCACGTATTGTGAGGAATAATTGTATGATGTCCTCCAGAACAGAATTATGATAGTCGAATTCTATACCATCGAATAGTTTGTTGCTGTAATATTTTACCATAAATGATTCCATCATACATTCTTTTCACTTGTCACACAACAAAGATATGGCAGTAAGTTCTTTACCAGCTAGTTCTTGTCGTACTGCAATTTCCAATTCTCTTATCAGTAAATAGAAAGTATCACTTGGTGCTAGGAGACCACCCCGATCATTCTTCCCTGTCCATTTACTGTACTGTGTAACAAAGGTTGAATTGTTTGACTTTAACTTCAGTCTCTCCACACATTTACATTTGATGGACTTAATGTCACCTGTACATTTTGAATAGCGTTTTGTACATGATCTTATCATGTAGCCACTAATATAGTAAAGGATGTTTTGATTATTTTCTGTCAACTGGGACTGCTTCTGTTGAGATTTTTGTTGCTCGTGAATTGTTTGTTGCATTAATAGTTGTGATATAAGTTCCAACATGAACACCTGAATAAAATTCTTGGACTCTTTCTCAGGAAAGCCATTGGTACAGAATAAATCCTGATAACCTTTCTTGACAGCATCTCCTATTCTTGTTTTATGAAAGTTTGTGAAGAAGGTTTCTCTGTCTTGGGATAGGCAAAGATTGGCATTTGATTTAAATATTTGAATGAATAAATCTTGGAAGAACTTCTCCACTTTTGTATCATTGGTAGCAGATTTGCATATTTTTACAATGTCGGACTCGCCAAATAGATTGTACATGGGATCATTTTGGATACAATCACTTGTGTTTTGAAAAGCAGTATGAAAGATAATGTCAAGAGTGTCCTTTAATTTACCAGCCTGTCTTTCAGTATTGCTTGATGCTGTGTCTGTTTGATCTGGTGTTTGATCACTGCTACTTTCACCTGCGTTAATTCTGTGCTGGAATGCTGTAACAGAAAAAAAATGTACATGTATATTTTTTGCAGCAGTGATTTTTTTTTGCAAAGTTACCTCCCTTTTTGGTTAATCTTTAGTGAATTCTTCATCAAAATTAGCATGTATGCAAAAATTTGTAATAAGAAAACTATCCTTTGTATGATGGAGATGAAATGTTAATAATGTGAATATGAATTTTGGATATAAATAACAATTTTAATGTTATTAATTCTGTGCTGGAATGCTGTAACAAAAAAATGTACATGTATATTTTTGCAGCAGTGATTTTTTTTTTGCAAAGTTATCTCCCTTCTTGGTTGATTTTTAGTGAATTCTTCATCATTAGTATGTATGCAAAAATTTATAATGGAAAAACTATCCTTTGTATGATGGAGACGAAATGTTATTAGTGAATATGAATTTGAGATATAAATGACAATTTTAATGTTAAACATCATTGTATAATAAAAAATATTTTATTGAATCATACAGTATGTTTCATTTCTCTTTTCTCCATATTAAGACAGTTACAAGAAAAAAAAGTTTGTAAATCTCTCTGAAGACTGAAGAAAAATTAAGAATGATGTCTCAGTTTGCCAGTCTGAAAGAAATGAAATTTACATTCACATTCCCTGTAAACATGAAATGGAAATGGACCTTTTTTGGCATGTGTAGTTCAGTGTACATGAGACAGTTAAAAACCTTGAAAAACAAGCTGAAATTGGTTTTCTTCATCTTACAATGTACAATGAAGTAATACAGACTGAATAACAAGACAGACGTTTCAAACTCTTGTTGCTAAAGATCAAAGAACAAAACCAAACACATTAAAATATATCCAGATACCGCAACTCCATGAAAAATGGCCTTGAGACAAGTAAAGTGTAATTGTGTTATATTCCTGATTTGTTGCGGCCAACTTAAGATGGCAGATTAACTACAGTTTTATAATGCCAAACTGCCATTTTTTTAAAACTGTATCAATGAATTAAAGTTACATTGAAACCGAATTTCCTTAATTATTATAACACAAACAATTTACCATTATATTGTTATAATATCAGTTACAAATTTTGTTATAAATGGAGTTCAGTAGCCAAGTTTTCTAGGAAGTGGGACAGATCTACATGTATAGATCACTGAATTTGGCCCATCACCTCAGGGTGTGAGTTCATACCTAACTTTTGCAAAATGCAATATCTGGGTTGCACTTAGCTTGTACCTAATGTGATAAAAGTTATCAGTTACTTGTTTAGGTGTTTGGTTGTCTCCAGACATTCAGGCTTCCTCAACCAGTAAAAGTATGACACATTTTGTATGACTGAAATTTTACCGAAAATGGCATGAATCAATCTGCACATTATAAAAATACACATACGATGTATAAAGTAAACAGTTTCTGGTTGATATTATATATACAGTCAACTCTCAGTATCTCGACACAGATAAGTCTGAAGAATCTAACTACATTTACTTCCGATAAGTTGACTGGTCCCTTTGAGTCCGAGATGAGAGTCGATTGTATACATAAGGACTGAAAATATCATATTGCTTTCATGTTGAAAATAGGGACATCTCAAACTGAAGTGATGCTTCATTTAAAAAACAATAGACACCCAAACATACTACATGCTTTAAGGCATTATCAGTCAATAGAGAATTGTTATCTACTACATGTATGTGGATTTCAAGATAAAATACTTGTAGAACATTTACAGCTACAAAAATGTTTGTTCCAGCAAATGGGTTTGCACACAATTTTGTTTTCAGTTAACTTCTGTAGACATAAACCCATATTTTAAAAAACATCGCTGTTGCTCCACTGTTACTCCTATTTTCTATAAAAGCAGTGACCAGTACTCTCAATTTCTACCACTGACATGTAGTTCCTGGCTATTTCAATGATTATCCCTTTTTACACGGTGACTATTTATTTTGAGGGCCATGATTCTGAGAAATTAAACTTTTAATTCCCATAAACCTATTCCATGTACTGCAGGTATATTTTGAAAACTAAGAATTGGCTCTTTAATTGCTATATCCGTAATTTTTCAAGCGGTATTGTGTGAAAAAAAGGTCAATGGAGACAGAAATATATATACGAGCAGAGACATATAAAACCAATTATATGTCTCTGATACGAGTTAACAGGCTACAGTAAACCCTTATTCCATGAATACAAAGGTTTTATATCAAATTGACATAACATTTTGAAAAAAAAAAAAATTAAAAAAAAAATAATAACCCATCACTCCAGACCCTCATGGAATATGATAATATAATAAGTCGACAGTTTGATTTAAGTTTTATCAAACAGAGAAAATTCCTGGGCCAGTCTTTTGAAGACCAAGAACAAAAGCTCTACTGAAAACTATGAAAAGCAGGCAGGCGTATATTTCATTTTACCCTTTTTTACCTAGGGTTTATAACCGAGAAAGAATCCAATTTTAACAGTCCATGTTCAATAATGGCAATACAAATTTTAGGGGAAGGTAAGGTTAGCGCAAACATAGGTATTTTTTTGGCCTAATGCGTGAAAGATGTAAAAACTAATGAAAAAATGTAAAGGGTAATACAATACGAAAGTAACAATGAAAGATTTTTAATTTAACGTAATTTCTGATTCTGATAAGTGTCATTAATTTATTTCGAATAACTTTCAAAATCAGTCTTACGAGTGAAACTAATAACAGTAAAATTGAGTGAATGCTTCCAAAATCCAATTTCGGAGAGAGCTTTGGTAGTCAGACGCTTGAGAGAAAAAAAAAACTGGTATATACCTTTTAAATTCTGCTTCCCATGTTGTTTTGAAGTGTGTCCTCGGAATCCTGATATAGTCTTCAACACTTTGTTACACTCGGGGCAAACATAACCACTATAGCCACTATCCGGCAATGTTTTTGATTCTTTAGACTTTTTAGGTACTGGTTGAATATCGAAATCATCATCTTTATCACCAAATAACTCGCTGTCAGTATATTCACCAAGGAGGTATTCCAACTGAAAATCGTCGAGATCGTCATCACACGATAAAAAATCGGACTTTGCCATGAAAATTGATAATTTTATGTGTCGTTTTCATCAAGAAGTGAAGACAAATTACTTGATATTTGTCTTTTAACATTAAATATAACAACACTTTTACCGACAAAAACAATAAAAACAACTCAATTTTTCTTTTTCTGAACATCATTTCACAGTTTGTTACAAACTGATAATTAATAATGGCTAATTATATGTCTCTGATCATCTAATCAACTGTTACAAAAGAATAGCTGTTTATTGTTTAAAAGTTTAACTGTTAAATTAATTAGAAGATTATCAAAACATTTTTTTTATAAATCTACGATCATTTATACCAAGCCGTAAGCCTGAAGAAAAAGAGCCGCTCATTTATCGATTATTTGTTTACACGTTGTCAAGATGTTATAATAGAGAGTTATTTGCCCCTAATCAAGATCTCGTTAACTATCGTTTAAGTTTGTGGCCACGTGAATGAGCGAGACTTTACGAACCAGCGAATCTCTTGTATTATATGTCTCTGGTAAAATAAACAGTTGTGATCCAATATTTGATATGAACAATAGAAAAACATATCTTGAATTTACATATACATATCAGAGTTAAAGCATTGTTTAGTCAAGACTTCCAATATTTGAAAAATAAACCCTGGCCAGGTGA
>JAOXYI010024984.1:0-21703 GCA_028566495.1 Lithophaga antillarum
GTCAAATCAAATACTAACCTGAAGCCACTAGGAAACCAGGTGAGCGATACAGGCTCACTCAGGTGAGCCTCTAGTTCATTCTCAAATCAATCCAGACTATGGTGAAGAAAGGAACAGAAATATTGTTAGAAAAATAATATTCAAAACAATTAGGAAGAAAAAAGTTGTTTTTAAGAAGTTTGATATCTGTAAATTTTAAGTTGTGTAAAACCTAAAATATTTTGCTCATTAACATTTAAATAAATAAAGACAGTTTGTCAAATTAAAGTAGTTTATTTTATTTAAAAATAACAAACACTGTAATTACTTGTAAGTGATTTACAGATAATTAGTTAAATTAAAGATAGTTCTTTTGATCTGGATAAAAGACTTAAATTGTGTACACAGTAATTAGAAGTTGTCAATTAATGCCCCTGGACATGTATGTGACAAATCACTAATTAGTACTGGAAATAAACAATAAAAAGTTAACTTGATTTGAAATTGGGATTTTTAGCTTCCCTTCAAAATCCTGTCTCAGTTGAACTGTTATGTACAGTTGCTGACTAAGTACACAGACTTGGTCGATACATTTAAACTTCTGATAATGTAATGATAAAGTGTAATGCTAAGATGTATTGAAAACATGTTTTATTGAAAAAAATGATGCAACTGTGCATAGCACTGATAAATGAAATTAGGCCAAAATATAAAAAATACCTGTGCTTCAGGTTATATGCAGAGAAAAAATAAGGTTGCTAGATATAGGTTGGCAAAACATCTAATTGTTTTATTTTTTACTTGGGTAATACTGAGAAACATCATGACTTCAGTAATAGTACCTGTTAAAAATATTGCAATAAAAACTTAAGGATCGGTCGGGAAAGTGGCCCCGTATTTTACTTCGCCTTATTGTGAAATGTAATTTGTAATTAATTAATTACTTTGGTAATGTAATTGTAATTTAATTAATTACATTGCAAAATAGATGTAATGGTAATTGTAATTTAATTGAGAGATTTTGAAATGTAATTGTAATTTAATTAATTACATTCCAATGTAATTGACCCCATCCCTGCCTGTATGATATTTGGTTAGTAGATGCGTCTTGAATGAAGACTTATGCAGCTGCAACTGACAGGTCAATTTAACCTACATTTTCCACATGACTGACCATGATTAGATTTTGCATTAAGGTTCAGATCTAGGATACCACTTGGCATACCTCAATGATATTTGGTTAATGGATGCATCATGGGGACTAATGCAGCTGCAGTTATTAATGGGTTCAATTTTACTTACATTTTCCACATGACTGATTCTGATAAAATTGGTTCATATTTGATTCAAATTAATACAATCATACATAAAACTATTTAAACTATAAATTACCAGTTATACTGACAACAGGGAGAGAAGGCGAGACGTGAGGTTCTGAGGAACCTTAACAATTGTTTTTCTTGGAAAAAATGTACAAATCTGATACATTGTACATATACTGCCCATGGAAATTGTCCTTAAAAATTTATACATCAGGGCTATGTATGTAATTATTTGCAATTTAGAAAACACAGATTTAGAATATGTGCTTTTTACAGATGAATTGTTTCCACAAGCTGTTGGACTTTATTACAAAGATGACGCTGATGCAAAGACAATAGTAATAAAGAGAGAAAACCACTTCATTGCTCCAGTGGATGGATGGAAAGGAAAGGAGAGAAAGTACTATCAGATAAAGAAAAAAGGTATTTCCCTCAATTTTTGAAGACTTCATCGACCAAAGGATTTTCTTCACATTTTTTTTTCTTTGTACTTAAACAGTTAACAAAAAAGAAAAAAAAAAGAGAAAAAATTCCTCAGTAGAAGTACAACATTGGAACTCCTACATGTATCTTATTTTTTCTAGAAAAACTGTTTGATCTGCCCTATGGCATCAAAGTGTTTGGCTGCATGTACATGTACTTTTCTGGCTCAAAATCTTGCTTGTCAAGATAAAGAAAGTACAAGAATTGAAAGTAAACCTTACCTTGAATTAAAGAATATCAAAGTTCAGCAACTAAGTTGTAGCAACATGAATTTTTGTGGATTTTGACGAACAGTTTTATACATGTAATTTATCATTATACCTTTATCTATTCATGCTTTATTCTGATACATGGAGAAATTGCAAACAGAATCTTCTCCTAACTTACTGGAAGAAAATACTTATGGCTGTGTACATATATTGATCAGTAATCATCTGTCAGTCCTACAACCACTGGGATATTTCTGTATTGTATACCACTATCATGACTTTATACTTGCAGTATGTGTACTCCAAGGACATCTCAATCCAAAGGTCCAAAAATATGCACATATTAAAGTATAAACAGATCTGTTATCATCATTTATTTCAACACCATATTTTAATGTATTTGTATTGTAATCTATATTTATTAACTTATTTACTTTTTTCCAGAACCAAACAATAAAGAAAAGATCCGAAGTTAGAGCAGAAAACCAGTCAAAAAGAAATCAGGCTGTTAAAAAGCAACCATTTCAGCCTCCAACAGTAAGCATATTTTTGATCCCTAGATCGTATTTTGTCATATCATTTTATATCAAGATTGCTTCCACACTTACGGGACAGAACTCTAGAAAAAGAACCTTTTATTGTTACTATATATTCCATACTGTCCAATGTTAATTGTTAATGTTTAAAACATTGGACAGTATGGATTGTATAGTAACAGTAGTTATACCGTCAAGAATTTTGGTTACTAAAAGTTTGACAATAGGGAATTGTATTTTTGTTTATGTATAGGTTTCACAATGGTGGTTGAGGATGTTGTACAGCTTTATCAAAATGATTAGTTTCCAAAGGAGTATGTACAGTAAGGGGCCTATTTGGCCCCCCAAAATAAAGTTCATCATTTCGAAC
The DNA here is from genome assembly GCA_028566495.1 of Lithophaga antillarum. NCBI lineage: Eukaryota > Metazoa > Mollusca > Bivalvia > Mytilida > Mytilidae > Lithophaga > Lithophaga antillarum. Next base: position 2,900 of record JAOXYI010024984.1, read on the forward strand.
AGAAATGTGTTCCAACTTGATCAAGTAATATGTACATACGTGAATTTCAACCTGTTATTGTGACCTCTTTCCTTAAAGAGGAGAATTTTACAGTAGAAATGAGGCAAAAATTGAGATTTTGGTCAAAACTGACCAAAAAATGCCAGATCTTGAGCACTTTTTGGTCTGGGAAATATAGTGTGCATGCTTGTGCCAATGTAATAATTACACCAAAGACGTCTCTTATGATAACAGTTATTCTGGTAATAAAATATTTTTGGCACGTCTTTGCGCTCTATGTTTCCGGTTTCTTACTGTACATACTCCTTTAAGAAACGAGGCTTGGTGAGTTTTTTTAAATTTTAAAGATTAACTTACATGATTGATAAAAAATCATAAACTACCCTCAACCATTGTGAAACTGTTTTCTCTATTGATTTACAAATTGATGATGCTTGTATACAGCTGACTCGTATTTCAGTGAATGATTGAGTAATTTTATGCTGAGGCTTTTTGCATTAACTCTGACGTCACAGGAAGACAACAACCTTTTTGTTTCTATGTTAGTTTCTTGCATGTTTTACCACTAAATGACTTGAAGGCTGGAAAAAAAATATTGCAAGCATATAATGCAATAAAAACATGAAAAAAAGAAAGAAACAGACCTACATAGATACTATTTGTGTGAGCATATATCCAGAAATATACATAAGTGTCATGTTTACATCAGAAGCAGCAAGCACACATTGCCGGAAGAAAATAAAAGAAATGGAATGAATCTACTAAATACTAAATGAGAACTGATCTTTTGGAGCAATTCCTTGTTGATAATTTCATGACGTTCAGTTTGTCACACATGGAAAACAAAAACAAAACAAACGACAAAGGTATTGCCAGAAAAGGAAATCATAATCTTATGGCCCCCAGACTATATAAAGGAATGGGTATCATCGTTAAAGGAAATTTTAACCTTATGAACCTAAAAATAATTGATTCAAATTGTAACACAGGAATTACGTTTTACATACCCGTGTTTGTTGACATTGAAATGAAGTGATATCAATAAAATTCACTTGATAGTAAATGAAATGCACTTATCATTAGAGAAAATCTAGATATCGAACATTGTAGTTATTGATCATTAACTTTTCCAAAGCTAATTGTCAACTATTGAGGTTTAACCTCAGGTAAATTTCTTGTAAGATCTCTATGGATTGTCATGAAAATTGCTCAGGGGTTTCCTCATGTCAAAAGGACATTCCTTAGTGTAAAATTAGAGAAAATTTTTTTTTTTTTCAAAATTTGACAGATAATAGAACTTTGTTGACTGTTGATTACCTTTTTAGCTCACCCATCCCAAGTGGCCATGTGAGCTATTGCTGTCAGTTTGTGTCCATCATTGTTGTTGTCTTCGCCGTATTTTGTATTTGTCGTAAACTTTTCACATTTAAATTAACTCGTCTAAAACCACTGGGCCAGTTTGGACCAACTTTTGTGAAATTTTCCTTAAATGACCCCTTTTAGGAATTGTACCTGATGCCCTCTCCCTTCAACAAAAGTGACTGCTATTACTAAAAATAGAAAAAGGGGGCATTAATTTTAAAAATCGTCTTCTCTGAAACTACTGGGTCATTATTTACCAAACTTTGATTGAATGGTTCTATGATTTAGCATAGAACCATATGCATGATATAGGAAATTCACTTACAGTCATCTCATCTTGAACTGCATGCTCACTTTGAACCACAATTTTGTGGAATGGTCATTAGATGGGTGCCCTTCCAGATTTATATCTGATGAAACCACCAGGCAACCAAGCTGGCTACCACAGCAAAATTTTTGGCTCATTTATACTTTATCTTGCAACGATGGCGAGACAGTCTTGGGGCTGTCATAAGATGTTGTGTGAATATAATCAATTAATTCAAATACCCATTTCAGAAGGTAATCTTCAAAATTCTAGCCACCAATACCTCTGACAATAGACAGCGAAAATTCAGACTTTGTTAGTGTAAAGTTGACTCTCTCATTATCTCGAATACATTTTAGTTGAAATTCAAGGTAACTCGAACAGAGGTATCAGACCTTCAACAGTAAAAAGTATACAAAATTACTCCTGATAATTCGATTTTTTTCCTCAGTCGAACTAAATTGACTTGTGCCTTTGAATTTGACAAAACGAGTGTTGACTGTACATTTTATTATAGCATTCTTTTTTAGACACATGGAAAACATAAGCAGAAGAAAGAGTCAGAGGAGGTGACAGTAAGATACCAATGGCTGCATTATAATGAAAGCAAATATGCCTCGAAAAAGGGATATAAGCAAGTATACCAGGCGGATGGTGGAGGTGTCAGAGAATTTCAAATGGATAAGAATGTACAGTACAAAGAAATTTTACAGAAGGCTAAAGATATTTACTTCCCTGATGGCAAGTCGTCAAAAGGGAAGATACAAGACATGGAGATACAGTTGACGGACTTTACACTGAAACCAATAAAAGCTTTCACCAATCTAATTGGAGAAGAATGCACTTACAAAGAGCACTTGACAGAAAGGGGCCTGTTCCCTTCCAGGTCATCAGTTTTTTTAATGACTAGAAAAAAGGTCTATTGTACAGAAACTACAGTTGATGAGGACAAGCCAGTGGTAGAGTGTTCCAGGGAAAATTCAAAGAGCACAGAAAAAGGGAAACCTGTAGATTCAAATGAAGAAAGTTCAAAAAGAAGGCTTTCTATACATTCAGAGCATGAAAGCTTGAAAAAAAGCCGCACAGAACGACAACCAAAAAAATTAGAAATCAAAGACCAGAATATTTCTAGTATTTGCATTAGATATTCAAGACATAAGCAGTCTGTTCACTGGGACTCAATTTCAGTGATAACAGTAACAGGGAGGAAGCAGGCAGTTGACCTTCTGTTATTGTCAGATGAAACAGGTGAAATGCATGGATCAGGAGGGAACATTGATCCTCTGGACTATGATTTCTCACTTAAATATTTAAAGAAAGATGGAAAAGTTTACTTAGACACAGAAGTGAAGTCTACTCAGCATATGAAAGAAACAGTTGCAGGAGTGCACATTCAAGATCAAATATCACCACACAGTGAGGAAAAATTACAATACGTTTTTCCTCAAGCACCTGTAGAAGATCATATGATTATTCATGGTCCAACAGAGATTGTTGGATTTGATGATGATGAATTGGTAATTGGAGTATTATGCAAGGATCATGGAAAAGGATCGCTTACATATAGATGGTTTAAAGATAACACCTTAATTAAAAGTGGTACAGATCACAACCTAATAGGAATAAACAAAGCTGGCATTTATCACTGTGAGGTTGTAATGGGAGTAGAAAAGGAAAAATCAGAAGAAATTGTAGTTTGTGAAAAGAACGTGGAAAGAGATGAGCAAGCATCAGCCATCATAACAAAGATGAATGAAGGACAACCTTCTATTCCAATAATTTCTACAACAGAATTAGTTTTCAACAAATCACATGAAATAGGAAAAGGAGCATTTGCAAGGGTTTATAAAGGTACTTGGATTGGGTCACCTGTTGCAATTGAGATCATACAATTAAAGAAGAGGAGCCAAAGTAAAATTAAAAGCATGGTAGAGGATGAGGTTAATATTAACTGCAAAATTAGGCACCCAAATATAGTGCAGTTAATGGCAGTGGCATATGACAGTAGTGCTGTTTATTTGGTGACTGAATTTATAAATGGTTTTAATATGGAAGATGCCATTTTTGATGAAGAGGTAAAAAAAAATGCAAAACTGAATTTGACTAACCGACTTTTTATAAGCATGCAATTTTTGCAAGCAGTAAGTTATTTGCATGGCCTTGAAAAGGCAATAATTCACAGGGACATCAAACCAGCAAACATCCTGATTGATGGACAGTCATACCTGACAAAACTGTGTGATTTGGGTGTTAGCCGTGTGAAGAGCTACACTTCATACTCACTGACAAATCTAGGTGGGCAGCCAGGCACACCAGCATATATGGCACCTGAGATACTTATCAAAGGGAAAACTGCATCAGTAAAGTCTGATATCTGGTCTGTTGGAATATCATTGATTGAGTTATTTGCTGAAGAAGAAGCATGGGGTGAACTTGACTCCTATGATGACATCAAAGAAATGCTGATGAAAGGTCACCCACCACAAGCATTGAAAAAAATTTCAGACCCAATCAAACAGATACTTGGAGACTGTGTTAAGTTCAATGCAGATGATCGTCCTAATGCTCTACAAGTGTTGTTGTCAATTAAAAGATTTGTTTGAGATGCAAAATTTTGACAAATTATGAATGTATATGTCTATATGACATGTTTTATCTACTATGAATGTGTATTACATTGGATATCATTTGAAAATATTTTCTTCCCGTATATGAAAGCTATTTTGTATGGGACAAAATTTAATTTTTATGCTGTTAAGAAGTACAACAGTAAACATGTTAAACATTTTGCAGATTTAATTATTGGACTTTCAATTGTTGAATGTAGGTTATAATTGGCACTTTCAAATTCATAGGTCAACATATATATATACATACATACTATTGCCATATGCTTTCTACATCTCTCTTTGAAAAACAAAACTGCATTAATTTCAAACTTTAAAAAGAAATTTGGCAGTATTTTTGCTTTGACTGCTACTTACAGATGTGACATGTAGGCACAAATAACATTGTTTTAGATATCTTTTGTGAAGAAGTGTTTGTGCAAATTATTGCACTCATGAAAAAAAATTACATAAACTGGACATTTATAATTGGCAGGAATTGGACAGAAACAATTATCATGATTATGTCTGTGCTGCATCTGTAAATAAATATAGGAACTCGCACACACTAGATAAAGTTTGAACTTGGTTATTTGAATAATATTTAACAAGTACAGTGCAGCGAAGTGTATTATTATAGCTTACTTTGCCATTAGGCCCAGTGAGCTTATGCCATCACTTGGCGTTTGTCATCCATCTGACCATTCACATTTCACATGGTTATCTCCTTTGAAACCATAATTGGGCAAATCTGGACTACTAGAATTATCCTTTTGTTGACTCCTTTAGAATGTGTCCAATTAACCGCTACAGTCAGCCAGGATGGCTGCCATTCAAAAATGAAGAGATTGATTTTTTAAAATCTCTCCTGAAACTACAGGATCAATTAGTAGTGAACCTGTCACAATAATCATGTTACTTAATTTTTTTGCAAATTACTCAACCCACCAAGATAGCTGCCATATTAGAATTTAGTTCAACATAGAAACACCCTTCAAAAATCGTTTAAAAATCTTCTGATCTAGAACCGTACTTTGGGTTTATGTATACGTAGGCCCTTTCAAAATTGTATCCCATAGACCTGTACACCAATTAGGATTGGGTGGTCCCCGTTCAGAATTGTGTCTGGTGATCCAGATCTCCTACAAACATGGTCTTTGTTATATGAAACAAAAAATTTGGCACATGTAATATCTAACATTATATCAGAAGAAATTACAAATGTTGCATAGATGTGATGTCTTTTTTTTGTTTTTTTGTTTTAGCTCATCGTTAGCAAGAAATGTGTGGCATCATCATTCTGAGAACAACGTTGCTTACATTACTGAAAAAAGAAATTAATTGAAACATAGGGTTGTGACATATCAGAAAACTTGAAATTGCATTTTTGCTGGGGCAAGATGTCTATTGTTCAATTTAGCCTGCAACTGACAATCATTTATGACAACATCAGTCTCAGACTAAATTGGTTGCTGTTAAGAAAACTAGTACATTCAATCCCTCATGTTCAATCATAGTTTCGATGAAGGCTGCTTCTAGTCTAGTAAGGGATTTCAGGCCTACCCCCTCCCAACTTACTGATCCAACATTATCAGGCCAAGTATGATCAATCTAACATATTAAAAAATGATAGCCTAATATAGGTTAACATATACAGGTTACTGAAGTCCTGTAACACGTACTTTGTTCTAGCTGTATTATATATATTAGTTACAGTATGTTGAATCTATTTTGTGTTATTTGCTGATAAGTGAGATAATCTGAAAAGTTAATGGATTGAGTTTTTCGTATGAGTTTCCAGAAAGTGATATATATCATGTATGATATGCAGTTTTTAAATTTTTATGCAAACGCATTTTCATAAATATCTTTTTTAAATGTTTTGTTTTCTTTTCCAGACTATTATTAGTTATACAAGAGAATTTTTAAAGTAAATCTTTTAGAATACCTTGTTTTCTTTTTCAACAACAGACTTTAAATCAGATAAAAACCGTTTGCACATAAGTGTATGCATTTGCCTTTTGTAAATAGTGTATGTAGTGACGTTCAATCATATATAGTTTTGTACTTATTATTCTAATAGTTTTAGCACCAGACAAGTTTATATAACATTTCAGTCTTGCTATTTTTGTGCTAGTTTTTTAAGCTATTTCCATCACTTTGCGTCAATTGTGGTATGTTGTTGACGTTGTTTGCTTTTCACTTTTTGAGCCAAACTTTAATGATTTGATTCTTGGTTGGGCCACTTTAAAATGTATGCTAGATTTTCCAGGGCACGATTAAGTGCAGCTGCCATTTCCCAATATATTTTTAGATGGGACCACACTGGAATATCATTTAAAGTACAACTCTTCTGAAACCACAAGGCCGATTGCAATCAAACTTTGATGGAATGAACCTCGGATGACCAATTTCCAATAGAGTGTTTTGTTTCACTGGTTTTCATTTAGTATGGCGACCATGCCTTGACTATCAGAGTTTCATTTAAAGGTCAACTTCTCTGAAACCATAGGAGCAGTAGTAATTAAACTTTGATGGAATAGTCTTTGGTGTTGTACTGTGACAAGTAATATGGGACCACCACTATAATACTAGTTTAACATAGATGTTTGACACTTATAGAAATCTGTTTGTCTATGTCCCCATGCTCGATTGGAAACAAACTTTTGTTGAATGATCATTGGATGGTTTCTTTCAAAATTATGACTGCTGATTCCACTCATTTTTGTAGAATATAGGTCAATTGAGACATCTTATCTTTGATTAAATATGAATGGTTGGTCAGCTGTAGTCCTGGTGAACAATTAGAGACTCCTCCAGACTTTTTTAAAAATTGACCCTTAAAGATCTCTTTAAAAAGTTTTAAATTTCCCCAACTATCAGGTGTCTTGTCAAATTATGAAGATATCTTTATTCATGCAAGTAAATTTAAAATTTTTACTATCCTTATAGATATCGTTTATGAAATGATTTAAAGAATATCTCATATGTAAGAGAGCATATTGTTAAAAAGGATTTATAGCCTTTTCATTTAAGTTTTCTAATGCAGAAATGTGAAAATGTTGCTATATTTCAGCTATGGTTGAAGGCTACATTCTGACTTGTACACATTTCTGCCTTGTGGTCTAAAAATTTTACATCTCGAATTTCAAATGGAAAAAAAATTTCTGACATCAGTTCATTTAAGAATGATGGCTTACATAATTTTGTATGTTGGTGCAACATGAGCCATCTACCAATGTCTTAAAAATAATATGACAGTCAAGGCTTCATAACTTTTTTTCTTCAATAACAGTGATGTTATTTTGGCATTGCTCTTCACTAAACGAAATACAGGTTCTTAAAGTACGTTTCACCTAGCAGAGTTTCTCACGTTTTGGCATTTCTATAAAAATAGGAGAAAGGCAACATAATGTCTGATTGAAAATTGGATTTAATTATAATTACGGCAACTAGATTTTGTAACATTAAGTTTCCACATGTTATGGTTTGTGCTGTGCTCATGTGAAAATCGACGTTTTTGGGACAAAGTTAGTTTTTGATGGGTACAAAATAAAGTGGTTCTGGTACTTGTAGGTAAATTATTTTTTGTGTGTGTTATTTTGATAAATGCATTTTCAAATAAAATCATTTACTAAATTTCAAATTTTGTAAAAATCTTGATTTTTACGACCAAAAATTGTTATAATGGGGAAAGACAAAAATACCCGGTTTTTCCACATGAGTGGGACAAATGGGGAAAGCAACATAAAAATTCCGAAATATACAAAAGTTGCCGTAACATTATCTAATTGATATTTCATACAACTTGCATTATGTACTCTCCGAGTGCTTTTGAAAATCTATGAAACGTAAGAGACTCAGCTCGGTGAAACGTACGTGTTCCATAACTCTATTTCAAATATTTGATTCAATGAAATAAAAATTTATAATTTATATTGTCTATGCAGTGCCTTCTTCAAGTAAACTGGTTTTTGCAAGTTTAACTTTTTTTATTTTCAACTGAAAAGGCTAGTATTTACCCTTTTATCTTAAAATCCTGCAGACCTGTTTGTAATGAAAGATATCTGATTTGTTTTTTTATAACATCTAATAACTATTAAAGTATGAAATTGACTAGTATATCTATTAAAGAATGAAACATGTCCCATATTTTGAGAGATATTATGTATTTTGATATTGATTTTAGTTTAGATTATAGATATTTGTAGAAATAAATAATCAAAACTCTATTTTCAAGTACATTTGTGTAACTATTACAATGGAAACTGGTGTGAATCTTTGAAACCTTTTTGGATCTATGTAGGCATTATTCAAGATGGCTGTTACTTTCATTTTTTTCTCTATATTATGGTGGCTCTATAAGAATAAAACTACACATTTCCAGTATGATTTTATGAAGTTTTCTTCTTTTGATACCAGTACATGGACAAACTGGAAGCATGTCCTAAAACCTCTACACTGGTGTGTATTAATTGCTCTTGTATATCAAATGACGATCACATTTTGCATATTACTAGTTGTAAGAAGTATGGCTTATGGCCACCTCAGAAAAATATGGCTATATGATTAGTATATACGTCCCATGACCTTCGCACATACTAACGTATTGTTTTCTCACCAAGCCAAGTGAGGTTATGCTATATCTTTGTATCATTTCAATATTTCAATGTATAATTATCCAAAATTTGCAGAAAGATCTAAACTGCTTAGTGGCATTTGAATTGATTGGGATCAAACATGGCACAGATGTTCTTTAAAACATCTTGAACACGTGTTATATCCTTCTTCCATCCAATATGGCTGCAACATAAAACTTTTTCTAATAGCTAGGGGTGTCTCTTGAGAAAAAAAAAGTTCCAAGATATATTTCTTCCGAACCACTGAATGGATTGAAATTAAACAAGACATAGATGGTCTTGCATAAATTTTGTTACTTTTGTGTCCAGTATGTCCAAAAAAGTCACATGCTGGGAATTCAACATAGGATAAACAAATATCTCCAGAATTGCTGACTCAATAAATTGAAGCCAACATACCATATATAAAAAGTACAAGATTTTCACCGAGTAATGTTGTTATGTGTTCAATCAAGTGATAAATATGGCCGCCAGCAAGGTATTTTTGCTTAACATTGAACCCTTTGGAAAATTCTTCTTCATAGCTGGTGAATGGATTTTATTATTATGTACTTTACATAGTCCCAACCAAACATGACACAGATATTCCAAGTAAGTATGATAGTGAAATGGTAATTGGAGACTACAGATGACAATGCCCACAACCAGTATAAACTGATTAGTTAATACTACTACAGGCCAAATTACTTTTCCCAGGACCTGCTTGTATCAAAAAAGAAAAAGAGACAAAATCGGACTTGGGATTAAGAAATTAAATTTAAGTTACTAATATGATTCTGATATAGTCAGTCCAGCCCCAAAGAATTCGTGTCAAAAATAAAGGATACCAAGCGATGCAGAAGAGATCAATGGATAGCCTTCTAGGGTTGTACCAGATGGGCGATCACTGGCTGTCTTGAGCTTTCCGTTGTAAACCGTACGTATCTTTAAAAATGGACTCAAACTATACAAAACTACGTAATAGCACCAGTGCACCTACGGGATCGACCATTTAACTTGAAAGGGGGACTATGGTTTTTCCTTAAAAAATATTTTGATTCTGAATTTTGAAGAAAAAAATATTATGGCCTGAAGAGTTAGGGGAAAAAATATTCTGATCCATGATTTTTGTAGTAATAGACTATATTAAATATTGAAAAAATTATTTTGTTAGTCCGCGTCAAAAAAATGACAAAATTTTCTGACTCCGGGGTAAAAACCATACCCCCGTTTTCAAGGTAAATGGTCGGTCCTAGTAACACAGGGTCCGCCACAATATTTTTGTTTATAAAATATATCTCCTTTTCTGTGCGAAATAGTGGGGAAAATTAAAAATCCCACTTATATACCCTTAATATAATATCCCAATAACTTATATTCCCTTTATAAAGGTAAAACGCATAACACGAAATACATGAAGGTCATGTTTCAGACAACAACAATGAGATACGCAATTTCAAAAGGCAAGGAAATATATGCTATAACCACAACATAAACAATTTCAGACGTCATTTTTACAATCAAAGATTCAGCCAAAAATTCAATTCAGTTTCCTTTTTTCAATGCTGTACACACGATCTTTCATTCAGATATAAACAAACAAAAAGGATGAAAGCCGAAACTCTGAATTAGGTACATTTTCTGTGTGCAAGAAAAAAAATCCCGCCGCGACAGCGAGTTACTTTCTCGCCAGGAGAGATAATATGAATGTAACGATGGGGAAAGGCAAGATCAAGAGAAAACTATATCTTGCCGTGGAGAGAGTAGTCTCGGTATGCCCAGACTATTCTATATACATCCATTACACTCTTATTTAGTGTGGGAGTCTTTTTAGCGAAACAGTGCCTGCTAGCGATATTATTCATTTTATTCGCAATCAACAGCACAACATTTTGACGTTCCATTACCCTTTTTTTGCGAAGTCATAGTTAGGATTCGTCACGTTAAATTGTTGTTTACAACGCCATCTATCGTCCAAAAATCTTGGGGGGCCTCGATTTGAAACCCTACCTCCTCCTGCAGAGCTACATGTAGCTGCAATATACCAAACTGGGCCGGTCACGCAGGCTATGGAGAGAAAGTAGCGATTAGACTATTATGCGATGGCAAAATACTAACGTCATATCGAGATAATTTTTTAACCATGTCCCTAATACATTCATGCCGAAGAACTTATCCGAATTATGTATTTCTCAGCAGAAATATTTCAAAATATTGCCATTGCTAAATATGGAAATCTGGGCACTAGAGCTAGCATAAAAAGCGTATACTTTCAAAAATAATATTTATGGAACAGCTACATTTACTACACCATAGGGCATAAGAAAAAAATTACAGTATCAATATAACAGCAAATATTAAAGATTTTTTATATGCAAACTTAGTGTTGGCATATGCGAATATGCTGAATATTTTCATTCACAGTCAGCTGATATTTCTGCAACCAAAACCTATCTCAATGCAAAGATAAAAAAAAGTCCACATTATTTCATAGCGCTTCGTAGTTTCATTGTAGATAATTACTTAAGTGTAATATGCTTTTGCATCTTTCTTCATGAAATGTCATTTACAATCTTTATCCTAACAGTTCATATAAAGTTTGAGTCAACTGTATGAAGAAAGAAATTGCTTGTTCTGTATTTTCAGGCTCACTGCAATCTGGCTTAATGATATTAACGATCTCAAGAAAGTTTTCACTGCAACCATATGGATTTGGCAGTTCACGAACATACATTTCATAACATGTATTTATATCGTCCTCATTTACAGCTGTTCCATAACTTTGAGTATTCTTAACTTCTGGAAAAAAATACAGAATGTCAGGTATACCACGCGCACAGTCATGCTGATTTTGTTTTTGTACCTGCAGACGATGCTGATTCCATTCTGTTGCGATGTTATTAAGCCCCTTTCTCAGCAGCCGCGTGAAACAAAAGCGCAAGCACTCACAATGTAATGGATCTGATTCATCATATTTACCAGAATCTCTTAAATCTTTGAAAATAGCCATCCACCAGTCATTATATTGTTTCCGCAAAATGCTCCACCAGAATTCGATTCTTTGATTATGACAACTTTTGCCGAAAATAAAGCTTTTTTGACCACTGAAACCATCGATATCGTTCATACGAAAATATGTTTGGAGGAAACTCATTACCGGATTTTCTGTCCCATAATCAGACCTCATAATTTTTGGCGCAACTTTTAATCTCCGGAGACAATTGAGATAGTAAGAAGCTATGATATAGGGATTATTATTTGAAGGTCCTACCTCCAACCATAATATGCGTCGGGAGTACCCATCAATGCAGCCATGAATGCCAAACATGGTTTTAATTTGTCATTGCCATCGACATGCCACATAAAATTTGGACCGGGGTTAATGTATTGTCGCCTTAGTAATCGATGTTTTCTTCTTCTGTCTACACTTTCTGGATCAATTATCCTCATCGCTGTCATAACAACATCCCGCTTTACGTTTAATCCGTGGCTGATTTTTAACCTTTTCCACATAGATCTATATCCCAAACAAGATCCAGAATCGTTTATTTCTTGCAAAATTGCTGCAACTACTTTTTCTACACCATCTGTAGTGGAACGTCGTTTTAGATGAAGCTTTCTTAAAATTCTTTTAACCGTTGAAATGCTTAAATATACTGCATGGCCAATTGATAAGGCATTAGCAATTTCCACATTAGTATACCCCCTTTCAAAATATGCTTTCACAAGATCCTCCTTAGTATAATCACTGTTGTCCAACAGAGGATGGTTATCGATAAAAACTGCTGTCACATCCACAAACAGCATACTTAAGATAAAAATCTGAAATATGCGGATATATAATAAAAAACAATTACACAGATTTCCAATAGTCTCGGCCATTACATTTTCTTCAATGGAAATTTTATTAACATTGTTTTGATGCATGAGTAACGTAATGAGAAAGTACAAAATTTGAGAAAATTGTATTTTAAGGTCATTCGGATGAGAATGAAGCCCTGCAGGGAGGGGGTTGTAATCACAAATTATTTTGCCTGGTAATCACATAAAATGGAATTATTTTCCTTGGTTATCGTTTATGTTTTCATCACAAGAAATCATACATGTACCTTTGTAATCAAATAATCATTTGAAAAAACTGTAGAGTTGTAAATCAAATATATACTTACAATTTTTGTGCGGTGATTGTCCGCCATTTTGAATCTAGCAAATACCAGAAACACGTGATTTCATAGAGTTATCTTTTCTTGATTTCCGAATTCTGAATTCTGAATTTTGAATTTAAAAAGCGCGGGAAATAGGTTATCTTTCTTGATTTCCGAATTCTGAATTCTGAATTTTGAATGTTGAATTTTGAATTTTGAATTCTGAAATTTGAATGGTCCTTCTTGGCTTTCGTAATGTTTCGCTTTTTTTTACATTGCTGTAAAACTATGTGATTTTGTAATGCACGTACTTGCGTAGTAAGTAATATACAAAAATTACTTCCTTCTAATTCGTGTAAAAAATTGTGAATAGGTTTTTGGAGGAAACTTCGAATAATTATTGCAGATAAAGTTAATTCTTTCAACGCTATTTGCAACAACAACGTTATTTGCAATAATTATTGCACTTAGCGTACGCTATTTGCAATAAATATTGCAAATAGAGTTGTAATTGTACATATGCCAGAAACAAGATGTAACAATAATCCACTATGTGCAATATTTTCTGTAAGCGAAACTTTTATTTTTTATCTTTATCGCAGGTAATTAGTTGCATTTAGACTGTCATTTAACAAAACAGACAAAAAGAAAAAAATTAATGTAATTCTGTATATGACGATTTGAAAGAAGTACACAAACAATGGGTGTTGTGTAATATCGAATCAAATCATTTTATTTGTATCTGTTGTCTTTCTACTGAAATAGATAATGCAAGAATCTGCAGAGTATCCTACTGACAATTTTTGTAAGAAATGTACATATCAACAATAACTGGTCTACCTTTGATATGTTAAATATATGATATTTTCCTTTATCTGATTTATATATGCATGTTTGCACCATTCGTAGAGTCAAACTTTCGCAGTTTTGTTTATGCATAAAAGTTACGAGAGTACATAACACGAAAATTAGTTGGTTTAAACGGCATCGGACACTCGTTGGTTGTTCTTATATTTACTGAAGATGCCGCTTCTTAAATGTAATAGAAAATATGTAAACTAATGATGACCTTTCCTTCTGTTTATGTTTTTTTTCTTTCTTAACAATACACGAATTTCTGATATTTTTTAATTGTCACAAGAACAACTGGTCCATGAGAACTGCATATATGAACTTGGAAAAAAAACAAGAAAAAAAAGTAAAAATTACTCGTAGTTATACATAAACTTGAGAGAAACCACATTTCATATGTAAACATAACAGCAAAGAGAATTGCTGACCACGAAATCTGGAAGCGGTACAACATCAAATTATTAAAGATCTTTGCATATCAAAATTATTCAAGGAAAAAAGCGTAAAACAATCAATTTTAGAACTTAGTTTAATATCTGCATGATATTTTCGGCTTAAACTGAACTTGCTATCATATAGGAAATTCAGTAACATCTGTTTAAAGACAGTAAAAATACAATATATGCATTTAAATATTACATAAGTACTGCTTTTTTCATAGTTTTCATTTTTCGATACTTATTATTGCACTTAGCGCTAATATGTACCATAGCGACGCTATCTGCAACAATGTATTTTATTGCAGTTAGCATACGCTATTTGCAATATTATTGCAGATAGCGTTGTTATTGCAAATAGAGTTGTAACAAACCTGTCACGATGCATTTGCAAGTTGACTCGTAAAATTTATGCACCCTTCTTGTTATTGGGCCGAAAGTATTCAGAACTGCAATCATGGTCAAGTATCTCTTTCATGAGCAGTACAGTTGTAGTATAGGTGCCAAGAATGATTATTAAAAAGCTAAAATAAGGACGCTAGAAACTGTGTCTGTAAATCTCCAACAATAAGTTGAATTGCTATACTATGTTTAGTACCCGAGAAATAGACCTAAAATCAAAAATTTACCCAGGTTCACTCCAAGTATAAATGTAGGTTATGGTGACCCAATTGATGTATAGTACTACCCAAGATCTATCCACTGATGAAGTTTCAGTGCTACATTATGTTTAATACACAAGAAATTTACCTAAACGCCAAAATTAACCAGAGTCACTCTAGTGTAAATGTACGTCATGGCTACCCAGTTGTTGTAGGACTGTTCAGCACTAACCAATGTGTATCCACCGATGAAGTTTTATTGCTACATTATGTTCTGTACCAACATATGGACCTAAATACATAACAACCAGATTCGCTGAAGCATATAATGTAGGTCATGATGACCCAATTGTAGGACTGTCCACTACTATCTAAAATGTGTCTACTTATAAAATTTCATTTCTATATTAATTATAATTATTCCAAACAAATGGACCTAAATGCAAAACTTAACTAGAGTCATTCAGTGTAAAATGTTGGTCATAGTGACCCAGTTGTTGTGCTACTGTTCAGTACCACCAAGATGTATCCACTGATGAAGTTTCATTGATATGTTGCGTTTAGTATTCAAGAAATGGATCTAAACGCAAAACTTAACCAGCCGGTTCGGACGGACAAGGGTTACACTATATGCCCCTTCCATATTCGTGGCGGGGCATAAAAACACATATCACATTAAAAACCCAGCAGGCATCGTTTTCCTAAAAAGATGTCGTTTAAAGTTGATCTGTGTCAACGGACACAATTTTGAATGTGGACCACCAAAAGACAGTCCCTTCCATGTTTGGTTTAAACTGGTTCAGTGGTTTCAGAGAAGAAGATTGTTACATGCATTTCCCCCATAGGGTCCAATGTTAAATTATATCCTACGGTAGCGGCAATCTTGGACGGAGGTCGGTGTCACCAGATAAGTTTTGAAAGTGCACCACTCAAGGACAATGTCTCTCATGTTTGGTTTGAACTGGCTTGACATAGGGTTCTGTGTTAAACTATGTCCCACAGTGGCGGCCATCTTGGATAGAGGTCGGGGTCAACGAGAAATTTATAATGTGGGCCACGCAAGGATCATTCCTGTCACATTTGGTTTAAATTGGCTTTATGTGATGGCATCAGAGGAGAATATTTTTATATATTTTCCCATAGGGTCCAGTGTAAAACTAAAAACGACTGTGGCGGCCATCTTGGATGATGAACCAATTTGTGGGATACAGTTTTGAAAGAGGACCATCCAAGGACTATATGTACCATGTTAAGTTCCATTTGGCTCTGTGGGTCTGAAGAAGACGATCTTTGAATGAATTAACTGCTAAATTACGACTAATTTGCGTAAATGCTCATGGCAGCCATCTCGGACAACCGACCAACTTGTGGGATATAATTTTGAAAGAGAACCAGTCAAGGACTATATGTACCAAGTTTGGTTCCATTTGGCTTAGTAGTTCTAAAGAAGAAGATTTTAAAAACTTTACATATTTTTAACCAATCAGTCGCCATGGCGGCCATCTTGGATAGAGGGCGAGATCATCGGATACTGTTTTGAAAGAAGACCATCCATAGGCATTCCTGCAAAGTTGGTCCCAATTGGCACACTGGTTTCAGACGAGTTGACTGAAATACGAAAAAGCTAACGACGACGGACGGACGACGACGGACGCCAAGTAATGGCAATAGCTCACATGATCCTTTGGGTCAGGTGAACTAAAAACAGAAAAATGTGTCATCACAGTTAATGAGCGATCTAATTAGTCTTTGATCATAAAGTTTAAGAGTTGTTGTTTTCCTTGTAATATCGATGTTTCTAACAAATACTATACGAAGTAAAAAATTGTGAAGTTGGGACAACAGCACATTCATCATTCATGTCAATTAAGGTTTCACACTGATAACTTGTATTAGTTACCCATCCGGAGCAACTGATTAGTTACTCTTTCGGATCATTATTAGTAACCTTTCTAGAATACCTGATTGCGTATTGATTACCCTTATGGGGAAAATGATTACGGAACTGGTTACTCTTTCTGAGCACCTGATATCCCTTTTTCCTTGAAATTAGAAATGTCCTTTTAAATGTTGTTGTTCAACTGGAATTTTGGGGTTTTGGTTTTCTACTCCCCTCATTAGAGTATACTTGCTCTATGTGTTATTCTTTGCATTTATGTAATGAACAATTAAATAATTACAGAAAGAACATCATCCTTTCTTTAAAAATTCTGAGAGAGAAAACAATTTATTATTAAAGCGGCATAATTTAGTACCACAATATGCCAATATACCAAAGTTAATTTGATGCATACGTGCATATCACACCAGTGGTGCTCAAAGCTAAATATTTGGAAATAGATTTACATTATATATATATGTCCCTTGTAATGATACCAACAAAAGTAGGTTGTTGCGGATTCACGTGACTGTTTTAAAAGAAAAAAAAGCAAAAAACAAAAACAAAAACAATCCCAGGTTTTCACTTTCCATATGCCCCTAACAAATATGCCCTGATTGATTTTTTGTTCTGTTTATTTGCAGTTGAACTTAACTACCACAGAATGTACACTTCCTTGTTCTGCCTATCTAATCGGTTTTTTTTCTGTTTGGCACAGTTCAGAGGTCCATATCTATACTTGGCACAATTCCACGACATGTTATTTTAAACATGTCATTCCAATTCACACTTCATCCATCGTTAAGTTAGGGAGGCATTAAAAAGTGATAACAAGAACAATGTGGTCTTCAAAAATATATTTTTTGCGTTTTTATCTGTGTTGTAAGTATTCTGTAGATTCATTTGTTAGGATGTATAGAAAATGGTTAATAAAATTGTGTATACGTAAGTTATTGTATTATGTTTAATATTCGAATTTTTAAATATACATATGTACAATGTATTTTTAAGGCAGAACTTTGACATCTAATAGAACATTGTACATTGGGATTTCTGATATTTCTTAGTAATACTGTTCTAGGAGTCCATATATATTTTTGTCATTTTAACAAAACTTTTTTTTCCATGAAATAATTATCTTTTGTTACTTCGTAAACAAATACAAATAATGGTTTTCTACTGAAAAATCAGCAAATTCTTTTCTGAATAGGATGTTTAATTGAACGTTTGCATTTTTTTTTTTTCTTTTTTCTTTTTTTTAATTTACTGTATTGAGAGGTGTATATTATTTTTTTTTATCTACTTCTTGGTTTATTTATTTTGCTGTTGTTTATCTGTTTTGTTTTTTGTTGTTCTTTTTTGTTTTTGGGTTTGGTTTTCTTTTTTGGCTTTTCCAAAATTCTTAAGAGGGATCCGTAACTCAAGTCTTAAGTTAAAAAAGTTAATCGTAACGTACTGATTTTCAGGAATGAGTTCCGACTATGACTGAAGATCATATTATGCACCGTGAGCAGCAAAAGTGTAGTAGTAGGTTAAATGTTTTAACTTATCTGTTTGTCCGTCCAAAATAATACCTTGCTGCCTTAAAGATTTGCGGTATTTGCGAACGATTAGGTTTTCGTACTCTTACTATAGTTTTCCTGGTTCGGACATAAAGACATTTTCGGCGTTTCTCAGTGAGTATTACGTTGAACTTTGTCCTGCGGTGGCGGCTATCTTGGATTTCGATCGGCACAAAAAGTATAAATTTGCAAGAGGTTTTTTTTTTTTTTTTTTTTTTTTTTTTGAGAATTTGTTATCTACTTGAAATTAACTTGCCCTTCTACTGAACAACTTGCCCTATCCAAATTAATGAATTCAGTATTTACCCTCAGTCATGTTACTAAAATAATGATATGCACTTATTTCTTGTATATTGTGTGTTTGCTTGAGTTGTGATTAAACATGTTTGCATGATGATGGTGATAAGCTTATTAGTTATTGCTAGATACAATT
>JAOXYI010024985.1:0-13372 GCA_028566495.1 Lithophaga antillarum
ATTAATTTTCGTCCAAATTTTTCCTGAAATAGGGGCGGGTGAACAAATTTAATTTCTTTATTTTCTGTCTGTTTTGGAGGAAAATGTCTCAAAAATGAAGAAATACTGGCACATTTTCTTCGAAATCAAAACTAAAAAAAAATTTCGCATTGAAAAAATGGGGGAGGGCAGGGATGAAAATCTCAGAATTAATTTGTTGTGGCCTTATACTGATGTTGAAAAGAATACAACAGGAAGGAAGGGCCAATAATTAGTACATAAAAACTAACTGAATCGTTACTTCTACAAAATCAGTAAAGGAACAAAAAGTGAACATAAAGGAAACAATAAGGAGAAAGATATTCTTACTTTGTGTATAATGCTTGAGTTAAACCTTTCGCTTTTCTCTCTTACATTGCTGGTGTGAAAAAATAGGATGAATAAAGTACCAGGTTATTGTTGGTGACTGGTGTTTAACATCACTATCAGCAATATTTTAGCTATATTTTGACTTCATTTAAAAAAGAAACTACAGTCGACTCTCGTTATCTCGAACACAGATAAGTCAAATTTTCGTATAACTTGAAGTGCAATTTTGGGCACTCTACAGTAGACTCTAGCTAAGTTTACTCTTGATAACTTGAAAATCAAAGTAAATTTACTGTTCCCTTCCAGTTCAACATAGTGAGAGTTGACTGTAATAAAAAATGAGATGTGTTGCTGGGATAAGGAAAAATTTTGATTGCCAAGAAGAGGATATAACCGGTTGCACAAATTTGCAACATCTCTAAGAACTTTGTGAAGGGGTCTTTTACATGCCAGGGGTATGATTCTATGAACAACGTCAAATTTAATGTTCCCATCTGATGGAAAGGAAAAACAGGATACAAATTAGGATTTTATCATAATAATATATAAACAATATTTTTTGCAGGAGAATTTTAGACGTTTAATTGATCTCACAGCAAAAGCGAGGGAATCATATGGTGAAATGGTTGATGCCATTGAAAAGGAGATAAAAGAATATCCTACGAAAATGCAGCAGCCAACAATACCACATGTATTTGCACACATGGGACACTCAAGGACACCATCTGGAGCAAGTGTCCTTTCCTTTACTAGCAGTATCTTATCCGAACCAATTTCTGAAAATTATCCACATTCAGAACCTGAAACGGACAGTAAAGGTTATGAAATTGTAAAAGACGATGCTTTAATTAAGCAGGGGTTACCGACTGATCCGTCAGGATACCAGACACAAATGAGGATTATTCATTCAAACACAAAATGTAACGTGGACGATGGCAATGAAGCGGATAACGAGGAGGAGGGAGTCAAGATAAATAAAAACAGTTTCCGCACAAGTGAAGAAGATTTATCTCTGGATGGCTCGGACATGGTGAGTGCCCTGCCACATATTGATTCTATACACAGCAGCACATATGATCTCAATACAGAAATTCTATCACAACACTCGGGAAGGACATTGGAGAACTGTGAAGCCATGTCAACACATTCGTCTAGAACTTTAGGTGACGGAAGTTCTACTATTCTTGCAGACATGGGCGATCGTTCAAAACACGGTACACCAAAAAGTACAGAAAGTCCTAGTAATACGCTACAGAGAGGTAAAGTTGTAGATGAGGAAAGAATACAGCATTGGGTCGATGAAACCAGTTCTAGACTGGAAAATTTAGCTTTGGAAGAGGAAAGTTATGAGGACAGTACAGATGAAATGACAGATAGTGAAGATGAAAGTAATGAGTCAGATGAGAAGGACAGTTTCTATATGATGCACAGGGAAAATAGAAAAGATGATCATCAAAAAGTGAATAATAGTTGTCCGAATGTTACCCAAGTGAAAAATGATGAAACTCATGCAATATGTGATATAACTGATAATCAGGATAAAAATGGCGATTTAGAAACTAATATGGCAGATCATGATAAAATAGAAAATGACAAAAATGTTGAAGAAAATGTATGTGTCGATGAAAAGGTTAGAGAAGATGTTCGTGTTTGTGATATTAATACAGACATTGTGAAAAATGACGAAACATATTCAGCAGAAGTTGTGGTAGGTTCTGAAAGTGATGTAAACATTTCCGCTACACATTGTGCCATTGATGATTGTGATTCTGTTGATAATTCTAATATATCTGTACTTTCTGTACCGAAAAACAGCTCCACTGTGAATGAAAAAACTGATGTGACAAAAACCGTGAATTGCGATCCTGGTGAAATCTGCTCTGATGAAACGAATATTAGCTCAGATATTTCTGATTCAGTCAAAACCTGTAAGTGTGATAAAAACAGTGACGTAATTGTTCATAACCACTCTGGAGACATTGATATTACCTGTGACAAAAATTCAGCTGCACCTGAAAATGTCGAAATCCATTTTGATTAAATAATTTAACATTTCTCAGAAGTGTTATATCTTTAGTACAATGTGAGGATGAGCCATGTGAGCTTTTGTAATCGCCATGTTGATGTCTGTCATCTTTATTTTGATGTTGAAAAATTTTCAGTCTTCAATCAACTGCATAACTACTGAACTAGTTAGAAAAAATAATAAAACGTACATCAAACCAGTATCATGTTCAGTATCAGGGTTTCAAACCCAATGACTTCATAAGTAATGGGCAAAAGGGTGGATTTTCAAGTTTAGTAATAGAAAAGCAATAGAAAGTGCATATATCGTATGCATCATTCTGAAAAGTAAAGAAGACCATAATTTTAAGAATTTTAGCTCTCACAGATGAAAATGGCCCATTTTCAAACTTTCGTCAAATTAAGACTGTAATAGATCATATGAATACTTGTGGAGGCTAGAGGAGCCATTGGTGACCTAGTAGTCTAGGTAGTTTATACCTCATCTACTTGCTTGTTCAGATCTAGCCTATCACCTGTCAAGGTGTGATTTCTTGTTTAACTTTGGACAATGGAGAAAATGTAAGTTCACTTGTATGATAGATTTTACCAGTGACTTGCTAACTTCACAATAAATTAAATTTTCATCCTTGCCCACCCCTATTTAATCAGAGATAAGATGGATGGAAGCTTAACATCCAGTTGGTAATCTTTCAACCATGTTCAGGACGAGACATATTAGTATGATATGGAAATATGAATCTTACTTTGCACTCAACCAACATGCTGAGTTGGATATTTATAGTGCTAGCATGGAAGGACGACATGTCACCCCACTCGGACACATCATTCTGACTCTGAGCCAGCCAGTCTTTGCTCTTACTCCTTAATGTTGCGTGCTTAGTGGAGAAGCAGCAGATACCAATTTTAATGTCTTTGGTTTGACCCGGCCGGGGATTAAACCCATGACCTTCCACACTCGAGGCGAGCATGCTAACCATTACACCACCGAGGTGGTCTTGCTGTCTTGATATACAATGTAATTTGCTTTGTTAGAAAAAAAATCAAAGTGTCTTTGTTATTAATCTGCTTCTGAAATTTTTGTATCAGGTATGCTATTGTATATAAGAAAGGTTACCAGGAATTTGATGATGTACAAAGTGCCGTGACGACAAAGTTAAAGGGTGTGGTTTATGTTAACAAGTCTGAATATCCTGACATTACAACATCAGTATGGGATGTGGCAGAGTATGTAGTCCCTCCACAGGTAAGTGTAAAATATTTGTAAACAAAATAGAATATTTTGGACTGACAGATTTCCTATAAAACTCAATTTTGCTAGTACATTTTGTAATAGTTCTGATTATATATAGTAACAACCAAACAGAAAAATGGAAATAACGTTCCAAGTATGTCTTAAATAAATTCTATGAAAGATGTTTTTATAATGAGTATTTTTGTTTGGAAAACACAGTTCATATGCTTTTCAGCTACTTGTATAAATGACAAAAATGTGAAACAACAAACATAAAAAGCAGGATAATGCACATAAACTAAAGAAATAACATTTTACACGTATTTCTCATTTGTGGCATGAGAATTAAGTAGCAAAGGCAGAGTGTAATGGAAAATTTGTCTGAATATGAAAAAAAAGAAAGAAAAAGTATACACATAACTTTTGATAAAATCATAATGTATTGGAATTCCAACACCCATTGGGCTGTTATGGTGTTTTATTTTTGTAAAATTCTTGTCTTTCAGTTAAAATTTTTCTTTTAGGTAGTTTTTAAATATTACAAAATTACTAGATGAATATAAACAGAAAAAAAAATAATGAAAGTCAGCAATCTAACCAAATACCACAAAACAGTGCAAAATCAGCCACAACTTCACTGTATTGAACTCAAAAACATGAATAAAGGCAAACAACAAATAGTGAAAATCCAGTTCCTGGCTGTGAACAGGCATGTAAAATGTGGCAGGATTTGATATGTTGGATCTAACAGCAGAATCCAGCTACATAGGCCACAGACTAGCAAAAATCATCTCCTTATTTCAATAATCTAAATCTGATTATTTTAGATGCCATATTGTTATATGGCCGCAAATTTTATACAGACATATTATGATATGGGTCTGTCGTTGTTGTCGTCTGTAGACAGTTGGTTTCCATGCTATAACTTTTGTCTTATTAATATTTGACCACCATGTTCCTTAACACAAAATATAGGCCAAGTTCAATGAAACCTGAAATTTTCAAACATTTCAAACCATAGGGGACATGTTTTGTTTCACAAAACTTGACACTAGTTTAAAAAGATGTCTGTGGCCGTATCATGCTCCATGGGCGGGGCTCTTCATTAAATCTACTACATTTTAACAAAAGAGTCTGTTTTGAACATGTTTTGTTTGAAATATTATAATCAATAATTCCATATGCATTGGATGATCATGCCATATTTTAAAAGTTCTCACTTCAATAACTTCTTCTTTTCTGGTCTTATTAATTCATATGAACAAGTAGTAAAACATCCAAGTAAACAAATTTGGATGCACATAATACAGATGAATGTAAGAAAGGATATGAAAAATTTCCCTTTGTGTTCTGGTTTTTTTTTGAGAAAATTTAAGTGAAAAGCTAACAGAATGGCTAAAATATTCACAAAATTAAATCCACAAAAATCAGGATTCACTTTGATGTTCATGACATCACAGACAGGTGACATCATATTTGAACAAACAGCACCCAACTGAATGGACAAAACATGAGAAATATACATTATACATTTTCTTGCTACTCATTTGCTTCAGTTTAGGATTAAAGCATGGAAAATGTAAGTTTGGTCTCATTTTGTACCTAAGTGCTTTGTTGCTTATTGTATTTTAATTTTGACCACTTAAAAAAAAGTAGTATTTGAAGTGCCCAAAGTTCAGTTCATTCTGGTTCCATGTTGAAGCTTCAGGTTTAGTTTTAAGTTTTTCTTTCACGAATGAAATTATAAGGATTAAATGTTATATTAAATGGAAACATGGCCTTTCACTCACAAACTTTACAAAAAGTTCTTTGGACTTATTCACTTTGTAAGTGAGTCAATTGAGTTGACACATCCAAGATTCCATACAAAGTAGCATTTAATCCTATATTGTTACCATAATGTAGGTACATACATAAGGTGTATTTGAATGAATGATGACCATTTTAAATCATGAAAACTTGAATATTTATGGTTAATAACAATTAATATATGCTTTGTCATGAAATCAAAACATAAATGATGAATTTGAAGTCTACAAAAAGTGTTACTTTGATCTGACACTTTATTCTTTGTCCTAATGTACCAGAAATAAATCACTCCCTGCTTGCTGTATTACAAATAATGGGATGGAATTCATACCCTACCCAAAAATTAAAATGAAATGCTTGGATATATACAGTTATACAAAGTTATGCAGCATAAATATCAAAATTCAAGTTTCTGGATTTCTCAAGGCTTGAGTAGTGAATGAATATTGTTTTATACCAAGTCAGCGATATTCAGCTACTGTGAAAGGACTTACATTCATGGATACCAATTCTCATGGTATGCGAGAAAGTCTTTAGTTCAAGGGTTCTTAAATTTGTGAAACTTCTTTATAGTTCTGTTTAGAATTAGGAGATGACTGTATTGTATTTGAATACTTCCCGATATCAATTGTCGACTTTACTGTTGCAGATTGAGTTTTCTGGTGATGCATTAGTGGAGCCAGAAAACGGATATTTGTGGCAGTAAAGTGTTAGATTAACGTTGGCAAGTATTCAAATAAAATATGGTTATCCCTATTCTAAGGAAACCGTTAAAATAAATGCTTTTAATTGGGTTTTTATATTACCGGAAACGTCATATATGCGATTGTGCAAGACGTTCCGACAGGTAAACCATGTATTTTACCCCCTGAAAATTTGAACGTCAGCCATTGAAACTCAGTGTTACACATCATGTTGCATTAGAATTTAAATTTCATTGATTTTTAAATTCTTAAATTCCAAACTAGGTTTTACATTCATGGATTAAATGAACCACGAAATCCACAAAAAAAATTGATACCCCATGAGAATAATGATTTCACAGTACAAAATTTATATCATTGCAAGAACAAATTTGTGGGTTGGGTTGGGGTTTATCGTCACTTTCAGCAATTTTTTAGCTACATTGTGACTACTAGACTTATTTGTAGAAGGAAACCCAGACAACTATCCTCTGAACCGGTGACGCTCCCAACAATGGTTAATTGTCTGGAAACCTTAACACATGAAGCAGGTAGAGCAGGACTCGAACTCAAGACAGTGGTATTCCACTAGTGGTCATGGGTCAGCAACCTTAACCACTCAGCCTCCCAGGCCCCTAACAAATTTGTGAGATTCATATTTGATATCTGCTTGTATTAGACCAGTATGCTGAGGTGAATTTTTATAATGCTAGCTTACTGCAGTAATAGCTTAAAGTAGCCACGTCACCCCACTAAGATACATTATTCCAACTCTTAGCCAACACATCCTTGCTCTGTATTCTTATATTCTGCATGCTTAATATGGACAGGGAACTGTAAACATGTTTTATAGTTCCCTGATATGGATAACAGAGAAGCAGCAATTGATGAATATGAAGAGGGTAAATGAATATGAGACAAAATCTCATATAATATATGAGGTAAAAGCAATTTTATGGCTGTTGTACATCTTGAAGTCACAGCAAGGCTTCAGCAATGGTTCATATCTTAATGGTATCTTACTGCAAATTTGAGACAGCCCTAGCATCAAAAGGTCATACTCTTTGCTAGATACATGAATCAACAAATGCTACATCTCTGCCTCTTGTTCTTACATGTGGGATTATCGACAAATTGCAGAGTAATGGGTGAAGTAGCCTTACAAATACTGTCATCATATAACCGAACAAGACAATTTGAAAAATGAAATACAGCACACAAACAATCACATCTTGCTAATCAAGATAAATGTAAGAAAACCTGAAAGTATCAAAACCTAAAGATTTGGACAAAAATAGTGATGGGCTGCTAATGAGTTTTGAAATTCCAAACCAGTCCTAAAAAGAAAATTTATTACCAGTTTTACCATCTTTGTTTTGACTGCACGGACTACGATTTTAATTCCAATCTGCCAGAGATTGGGAAAGCCGTGTGCCATGCGCAATTTGTGGTTTTCTTTAAAGATGGCGCATCTCAGTGTATAACCAGTGGGCTGTGGTGCACCTTTCAAATTATACAAGGTAAAAATCAAGTTTCAGTCTTCAGATCGCACTCAAGTGCCATTTTTCTAAAACTGTGCCCTCAAATCCTAGCTGGAACACAGAGTTACCAAAGGTAAACTGGCTATCTACCTACACACTGTCAAAAAAAAGTGGTGGTCAGGAAACACCTAACAATTTTTGAAGGACGGCCTGTCAGTACTTTGTGATATAAAAGTGTAAATATTCTGCTTCAGGCATGGACATCATAATTAATTTATTCAGGTTCTCGATGGTGGGTCCCCTTTCTGCAATTCTGAACATAACTTAGACTATCTAACAAAGGTGAAAGTTGTTTAGCTGAATTTATGCCACGGGTCAGAATGTTTCATTTCCAGTGTCATGCTCTGAATCCTTCCCCAATTCTCATTAATATTCTGTATGTACTGGTATATGAATTAGATGATACCTTATTGAAACCTTCGTTATGATGTATGAAGATCAAAGCCTGTGATCAAAGATCATATACATATTGGTGTCAAAGGAAATTTTTCATGTTCTCTGATGGTCTACGTATACTTGAACCAGCAGAGAGGAAAAAGGTATTGGTTGGTTGTTGGTGTTTATCGTCATGTTCAGCAGTTTTTCAGCTGTATATCATGACATCAGACATAATGGGGGAGGAAAGCCCGGTTGGCTATCCAACTGAACCAGTGAAACCTCCGGGATTGGGTAGGTGTCTGGAAACCTTAACACATGAAGTGAGGCAAGTAGACTAGAACCCATGGCAGTGATGTTAGGCTTTTGGTTACAAGTCATTAGCGACCTTAACGACCTGGCCACTCAGGTTCTGAAAAAGTATTGCGTCCAAAACATAGTATGATTGATGAATAGGGATCACTGTGGTCTCTCTATATTACATCAATGATGGCAGCAAACTACTTTTATTATCCCCTCGCTCAACGAGTTGGCGTGGGGATATAGCGTTTCACCCGTTCATCCATCCGTTTGTGCGCATGTTTGTGACTGGTTAAGTTTTGTGTTAAGGTCAAGATCTCAGATACTACAAGCCATAATGATATTTCATCTATGGATACATTTTGGTTAGTACAGAAGAATTTGGCCACAATTAGGTCACTGTGTCCTACATTTTAAGCGTGAGTGACTCTGGTTAAGTTTTGCGTTAAAGTCAGGATCTTGGATACTACAAGTCATAGAGCAATGATATTTCATCTGTGGGATACGTTTTGGATAGTACAGAACAATCAGACCACAACTGGGTCACTGTGACCTACATTGTACACATGAGTGACTCTGGTTAAGTTTTGCATTAAGGTCAGGATCTTGGATACTAGAAGTCATAGAGCAATGATATTTCATCTGTGGATACATTTTGGATAGTCCCGAAGAATTAGACCACAACTGGGTCACCATGACATGCATTTTATGCATGAGCAGCTTGAATTAAGTTTTGTGTTTAGGTGCAGATCTAGGATACTACAAGTTACAGATCAGCAATGTTTGGTCAGAGGATGCATCTTGTATGATTTACACATGAGGCGAGGGGATTAGCTTCGCTTTAGCGATGCACCTTTGACTAGTTTTTATGTAGAATTTATGTGATTGAAAAAGTCGAAAAATAAGTACATACCGTTATTGACATCTTCCAGCAGGTTTTTGGAAAATCTTATGATTTAGAGATAGCTTATTTATGATCGATTTCAATGTTTTCCTGCATCAAGAAAAATCTATTCTTAGTTCAAAAACATAAAATATTCATTTGTTTCATACCACAGTCTTGTTCATCGATATTAAATTTCTCGCACTTCAAACTTCAATGTCATTCGCCAATTTTTCTTAACCTACGGTAAGATGTAGTCTTTAACTTCACATTCATGTTAACATAACAGCCTGTCAGCTTCATTGGTCCACGTTAACTTTGAATAAAAACTTGACAGCTTTTCGTTATTTAGGAACTACTGAAAATTGACTTGTATTTATTCTGTTGTCCATATGATGACAGATGGGAAATATGATCTTGATCGGTGACTTTATTTGAAGAAAAATTTAAACTTTGCTTTAAAAAATTCCACTGCATTTTGAAAAACACAGACTATGTATATTTGTCACAGTACAAGTAAGCCTATATTTACCTTCTGTTTTCATTGTGCTGAACAGGCCCAAATACAAAATGGACTGAACTGGAACTCGGACCGAAAAAAATACATACAAACATGTTTTCCGAAATATCTATTACAATAATTCTGTATAATTTTATTTAAAGTACGGTGACAAGTGTTGATTAAATGATTATAAAGAAGCACCAACAATAAATAGGTCTACAATACGGGAGTACGGTACGAGTTCCGTGTGGTTCCGGAAAAACTCCCGGTATTAGAAGCATTTAAGAATGCGTCATTTATTTATTTATTTTCAAATTTTTCTTGTCTGCCTTTGAATTATATTGTCTTCCCTCGTACTGCAATTTTTGATAATTTGCACTGTTACGATTCACTGAGAAATCTAACACAGAAACAGAAAACCAACACAAAAGCTTGATAGAAACTGTACATTTTAAAGTATGTATGTTGCAATGCCAAGGTGAACAAAGGTCGAATGATGCTACTAGTAGCATATTTAATGAATATAATGAAGTGAAATAGCATCTTAATAGCATTAGTTTGTGTTAATACTGAATCACGGAACTCTTCATATACAATCAAACCGATTTAAGTATGAAATCATCTATCTCGAGCGTCCAAATGTAGTTTAAATCCCGCCTCTATCAAACATAAAAAAGAACGTTACAAATGAACAGCCAATCATATTGCCGTGGAATTATTTTCCAACGAGCCAGTGTAAGTGGACAAATAAAATGTATGCAGCAATACACAACACGTCGAGATTTTACTACAATTAAATCCCGAATTTTATTGACAGTAATAATCTTTATAGATACATATATACTGATATCATTACCGATTAAGAAATAAAAGATAATAAAATATAAATCTGCCTATTTCTTTATTCATTTTCTAATATTAAAAAATATTTTTAGTATTAAAAGATCATTTATTAATATAAAAAAATCAATCTTTTTTTAAATTGACAGAAGTATTATGCTATACTTTTTGTTTTCTTTAAAGATGAGGGTGGTATAGTGGTCTAGGAAGTTAGCCATATCCCTGGCTTTGAGAGTTCGAGCCTAGCTTTGGGTAAAGTGTGTTCGACTCCAAACGTTATTGACAAGGATTGCCAGTTTTCTACCGAAGTTTTCTCACCGAGTGCTCGAAGTCACCCCTGTTAAAAACAGAAGTCAACGATGTAGTTGAGTTGAAATTGCTGAAAGGAGCATAAAATCCTATAAGTCAATCCTTTGAAGGCTGGTGGCTGTATTCAAGCATTCTGGCTTCCTACACCAGCATTGAATTTGGTTGACATGAACTATTTTTAGACTGTTGAAAGTGATGTTAAACCCTATTCCAACAATTATTTCTTTATATCTCCAATAATCTGCATACCCGTATCTGACGTTTATTAATGTAAATATTGCAGTTTAAAATTTCGTTATACCGATCTTTACACTCGAGCGAACGCTGACCCTCTTTGATTTTTAAAATTTGCTCAAATTAATAGATTATGACCATAATTGTTCATTTTTGGTATTTAAATTTTGAAACTTAGTTTCGTTTTTGGTAAGTTTTATTCTAATTTCGCACTTCTTTGTACCAAAGTGCGGGAGTGGTTCACTCCCACCTTACTACGTACAGGTAACTGGATCAAATTCATGCTCCTCCTTGAGAGGACTTGAGATGACAAAAAAATGGCAGTTTACACGATAGAAATTTGTGGACTTTCATCGGATGACTTGTTTTTATGTATCATATATAGATCTATCTGCATATTGACGTCAATAAGCGATTTCACGTTAGATCTTGCGATTTTCACTGTTTGCCTTTTATTTCTTAAGCGGGTATCACTATAAACCACAGTTACCCAAGATTTTTCGAGAGAAAGGGAGATAACTGTTTTTCCCAAAAATATAAACTCTCCTTTATTCTTACAGAAAAAAATAATCGATGTCCATTAAAAACATGAAAAATAAGTTACATGTATAAGTTCTCACAATAAAAGTTATTTGTTATTACGGCCAATACACTTCTTCACAAATATGTAAGTCCATCAACTAGAGTTGCACGGTGTTATCGTTACCTTCAGAGCCAATCAGAATCTACTGATTGCAATTCCCACAGTTTGATACGCGTAAATCAAAAATTGACAGCATAAACTCGGAGCCTCTGAAGTTTCCCGTGTGATTTGCTGTTCATTCATGACGTTCTTGTTTATATTTGATAGAGGCGGGACTTTACTACAGTTGGAACCGCGAGATGGGTGACGAATGTTGTGAATTTCCATACTTAAATCGGTTCGATCGTAACTAGCCGAGATATCACTTTACGTATCAAACCCTATCACATCCTACCGGCTCGGTGGTGTAATGGTTAGCATGCTCGCCTTGTTTGCGGCAGGTCGTGGGTTCAGTCCCGTGTCGGGGTACACCTTGCTGCTTCTCCGCTAAGCAGTGAGAGCAAAGACTGCTCGGCTCGAAGTCAGGATAATGTGTCCTGCGGACTGCTACTTCACTAAGCTAGCACTATAAAAACCGAACTCAGCGTGCTGGTATAGTAAAAAGCTGGATTCATGTATATCCTTATCACACTAATATGCTCTTGTCCTGAATATGGTAGAAACATTACCCGCTGGACCGTTTTTTAAGCATCCATCCATCCCTATCCATCCCCGGCCACTGGCACTTTGTCGTAGACGTCATTGTTGGAAAAAAAATTTTCGATTCTTGTACATTATCATTTCAAACATTTTTTTTTTAATCGATCGAACAATTGCGGGAAATAAAAGTAAGATCATTTCCATCATTCTTGATCGAATCGTTTTAATCTATGTTCCAGCAATAGACCTAATCCGAAAAAATCGAAATAATCTAATCTATGTTCCAGCAATAGACCTAATTCGAATCAATAATCGAATCAATCCAATTAATTTTCCAGCAATAGAACTTATCCAAAAAAGCCAGCTTTTACAGAGTTGTTGTCGTGAAGACATAAAATATGTCTTATTTTGTAAGAATCAACAAAAATAAAATAAAAATTTATTGAGATTGAAGTTTATATTTTACTTTGATATCCCTTTTTTAATAATGTTTAAAGGAAATTTTCCATATATGGAAATCTTTTAAAGCTTTGCAAAAATAAATACCTTTAACAGATATGGTAATTCAAACACCAGTTATGGAGCTGTCAATGATGTCCACATATGCACAGCTCTATTAAACTACCTTGTGTGTGAAGTTATCTACAGGTATTTTATATTAGTACCATACATCGAAATAGACTGTTCGTGTTCCATGAAAATTTGTAATTTAGGAAATTCAAAATTTTTCTATACACCACGTTGTTATAAAGAAATTTTTAATTTCCTGAATTACAAATTTTGTTTTTACATTTGCAGAGTGCAATTTCCACAGTATATGTATATGCAGTTAGAATTCACATCAAAATATTCCCAGAATGACGTAAGATAATTATGTCAAATTTACCCTATTTATTTATTTAAAGAATAATGAAAAATCCAGTAAAATTTTTAAGCTTTTCTTACAACAGAAAATGATTTGGTCTTCCAGAATATGTCTATTATGTCATTGATGAATACTAAAAATGGCTTGAGGTAGTCACTACAGAAATTAGACCAACTTCCCGGTATCGTGCAAACATTCTGAA
>JAOXYI010025095.1:0-13367 GCA_028566495.1 Lithophaga antillarum
ACAATATTTTAGTCGAGTTTGAAAACCAGAAATTTTTGACACCGATTATAGGAGTTATGCCCTGGAAACGTGAAAATTGACCCAAATAACCTTGTAAGCGCACTGTTGGTGTCATTTCTTCATGGGTTATGATCAAATTTATACTGAAGCTTTATTTCGGAGTTATGCTGCCTTGGAAATGTGAAAATTGACCAAAAAACATTGTAAGCACTCTGCTGATGTCATTTCTTCACAGATTCCAATCAAATTTATATGGAAGTTTTATATTGACAATATCTCAGTCATTTCAAAAACCAGAAATTTTTGACACTGATTATCAGAGTTATGCCCTGGGAAAAGTGAAAATTGACCCAAAAAACCATGTAAGCACTCTGCTGGTGTCATTTCTCTATGTGTTATGATCAAATTTATACTGAAGCTTTATATCAATAATATCTCAGTCAAATTCGAAAACCGGAATTTTTTTACATTCATTTTAGGAGTTATGCCCTTGGAAATGTGAAAATTGACACAAAAAACATTATAAGCACTCTGCTGGTGTCATTACTCTATGGATTCTCATCAAATATATACTAAAACTTTATATTAAAAATATCTCAAACAAGTTCGAAAATTTTCAACACCGATTATATGTGTTATGTCCCTTGACAATGTAATATTGTCTAGAAAAAACCTTGTAAGCTCTCTGCTGGTATCATTTCTGCATGGAATCCAATCAAATTTATACTGAAGCTTTATATCAACAATATCTCGATCAAGTCCGAAAACCAGATATTTCAATACTGATTATAGGAGTCTACAATGAGAAAAGACAACGTGGAAAATATTTTTTGCAGACAGATTGCTTTTTGGGCAGCGGACCATGTAACGCTGTTCATGTATTGCTTTGTTGTCTGTCTTTCACACTTGTGTCCCGTCAATAACAAATACAGCCACAGAATGTAAGTATTCCTACTTAATGATTTTCTTTTTGTATTCTATAATACAACAACTTTAAATTCATCAAAATAATATCTTTATCCAATATTTACTGTTTAGTTTAAATTTGTGACATTCCTCAACTTGAATATTTGAATGTGTTAATCCTTTTGTTTGTAATAACCAAATTACAACTTTATTTTTCAGTCAGCTATTGGTTGGTATAGATACAGACACAATACATCACATAGAATGTCCATGAAAGAGAAGTCTATCCACCAGACCCTGTTGAAGAATGTACCACCAGATAAACAAGAAAACTTTATCTTTGTTATGTGTACGTCACAACAGTCTGAGAATTTATCAACCTGTAGTTTTGACTACACTATTTTCAAATATAATATTAGGTATGTACTACTGATAGAATTCATTTCAAGTACATACTGGCCCATATCCATATCCATATTACGGCTTACAAAGCACAAATATTGTTAACTTCATGTAGTTCACTTTTATCATCAAACTGTCTGTTTCTTCCTGATCTATCATTCAGCTGTTAATCACATTGATTCCAACAATATGTACATGTACACATAAATGTATATTGATTGATTGTTGTTTAACGTCCAGCAAGCAGTATTTCAGCTATATTCAGGACAAGAACAAGTTAATCAATACTAATAATTAAATGGGGAATGAGACAGACCATTGGGCAGAAAAGTTTGACTGCCACTGAAAAGGAGGATGTGTAGGAACAGGAGATTTAGCCTTGCAACTGGCCACTTACAGACCACTCATTAAGAGCCTTGTTACAATGGTTCTTTAATGTGCAGAGAGCATGGTATTCTCCCAACATGAAACCAAATTTAGGTAATTGTGACCTGACTGTTACCTATTTTTGGCAAAAAATAGGTAAGTTCACATCTGTCACAAATGCATGATTACCTCAAATTATTCAGAATTAGGATTGCTTTGAACTTGTGCAGAAATTAGATCATCATGACCTGTTTGTGACCAGATTTTGTCAGAAAATAGGTTACAACACTTTTATCGTAAACAGGGACTGGTCTTGGCAACTTGAATTGCTCAAAATTTGAAGTGATTCTAAATCATGCTCTTGTTGATTCTTTTTTGTTCATATCTGGAAATAAATAACATCAGGTCAAGTCATGGCAGATTAAAAATATTTTTGTTAAATCTCACGACTTAAACACTCTTTCAGAGTCCATTCCTTTCACAGAGGAATGTGTGCCTTATCCTTTATTTTTACCATTTTTCCTTTAGCTTTATTTAGTACTTTTTGCCCCCTCCCTACTCCCCTCCCGCTGCCATTTCTGTCATCCCCTATCAATTTGTTCCCTTCTTTTTTGAAATATTTGCTTTAGCATGTTTAGGTTAATTTTTTGCCTGTTTTACCAGCATAATACACGTAAATGTGCAAAATTATCCAGGTAAACACTTTTAATAATATTTACGGTATGGTGTCTGTTGTTTAATGCGTGAAAATTATCCGCAAGCTAAGTGTTCAAAATTGAAAATTACATAATGAACCAAATGCTGGAATTATTGCATTTACAATATGCAGGCCAGTTTGTCACACGAAACAATAACTCTCCTCTCATTTGTGTACTAACACTTGTTTACAAAAAATCTTAGTGTTGATCTTCAAAATGAATTAATTTATATTTTTATTTCAGATGGTTGACCATTAATAAAGATTAGTGATGGTGATTGAGAACTGACCAGTCAGCACTTTGGTTATGTTAAGCACCTTGATCAGGAAATTCTATCGACATCAAGTGTTGATTAGTTATTTCTGGAAGCAATCATTCCACACAAAGAGAACATTTACTAAAAAACTACAGTGTAAGTTTGCATGTCAAAGAAGTGATATGTAGTTTTAATATAGTTCAAGTGTATTAGTAAAAAGAAATTAATTGTTGTTATTATGGAT
Organism: Lithophaga antillarum; assembly: GCA_028566495.1. Classification (NCBI taxonomy): domain Eukaryota; kingdom Metazoa; phylum Mollusca; class Bivalvia; order Mytilida; family Mytilidae; genus Lithophaga; species Lithophaga antillarum. The sequence goes on from JAOXYI010025095.1 coordinate 2,873, forward strand.
TCATTTCTAGACAAAATGTTTTAAGTTAGAAAATTTTACAGATAAAAGGATTCACCCATCTTGAATACTGACAAAACTGACTGACACAGAACATTCAGAATAATGAATTTTGTATGTATCAACACTTGTCATATTGTTAATTTTGTATTTAATGATAACTGTTATTATCGCTGTTTTACTTAAATGTCCTTTGATCTTTTCCTCTGATTTTTCTATTATCATGCTACACACTTGATAATAGTATATTATTGAGGTTATTTTTTATGACATGAAAAATTTACTATTGTAGTTTTCTATTATGATGTCATAAAACAGCGCTAAAATTACCATTGTCGTTTTGTTTTACTCGAATTGGAATATTGGCACAATGTCAGATCGAAGCTGTAGGCTTTCTCTCAAAACAAATTATCAATAGAATATATGTATTATTTTCAACAGTAGGATACAGTATATGTACATTGTATTGTGTCTAAAAAGATACAGTTTATATAGAAAATGATGAGAATGTTAACTTGGTAAGGAATGATTTTGTAGCTTTATCAAATTTGATTGAAATTCAAATATAATTTTGTATGTATTTTTAAGATTCTGTAGGTATATTTACAGTTACAGCTTTGTGGTGAGTTTTATCCTCAAATTATACTTCTAAAAGTATGACAATGAATCTGGTGATAAACTTAGTCGTTAGTTTGTCAGACTATTTCCCAGACTTTACTATTTCTTTGTTTAAAACTTGGATGGCAGCATTCTATATGTAAGACTGATAAAAAAAAATGTTCATTTGAGGTTGCATTTCAGACATTAAGGTTGACACCAGTGTTTTCAAAATAAGAATTTTTCCATTGTTGTAGTTGTTTTTGGTCCATGTTAACTTTAATACTTTTTTTAGGGTCAAAATGACAGCCTTAAAGATATGGCAGTAGGTTAGTAGGTTCTGAGAATTTGTAATTTTTATAGGCTAAATTTTAGATTTATTTTATTTTTTCAGTGGAACTGTGATATATTTTGAATTCCAGTACATTGATCGACAATTCTCAACAGTTACTGATGTGTTTGATATTGAAAAGCATGAGTCAAAGTACATTTATTTGGATCCTGAGAAACAAGATTCATTTGAAGGTAAAAACTCCTTTGTAAGAGTAATGAAATTATCAGAAAATTGTGTAATTTCTTGAAGACTGCACCACCTCGGTGATGTAATGTTTAGCTTGCTTGCCTCTAGTGCAGAAGATCATGGGTTCAATCCATAGCAGGGTCAAACCAAAGACATTAAAATTGGTATTTGCTGCTTCTCCGCTTAGCATGTAAGGAGTAAGAGCAAAGACTGGTCGGCTCAGAGTCAGAATAATGTGTCCGAGTTGGGTGACATGTCTTCCTGCGGACTGTTACTTCAGTGAGCTAGCACTATAAAAATCCAACTCAGCGTTTTTGGTCTAGTACAAAGCAGAATTCATATATCATTATAATACTAATATGTTCTCGTCCTGAATACGGTTGAAAGATTACCCGCTGGACGTTAAACATCCATCCATCCATCCATAAATACTAATAGCAAAAACATAATTTTTAATTTCGCAGTCGAAAGAATTTTGAGGTCGTATCCATCTGATAAGTTTTTCATAAATACTCCGTATAGATATATATTGACGATAATCGGTGTCTGGTGTACATATATTTATAAAAGTTATTACAAAGGCCAATAAATAGGCTGGAAAGAACAATCAAGTCTGTGCTAAAAGAGGTAGATTAGAAAATAATTAGATGTGTACTTACTAAATATGTATTGTAAACATTTCACAAACGAAACATTTCTTATCGAAGTATTTAATCCACTCAAATGGAGAGTAATAGTTATAGCAGTAGGTTATCTTTACCGGGTGACACACGATGCAGAAAAAAACATCTTACATTCATAATCCATAATACGCCTCACTTTACAAACGAACCAGACAAAATTTATCGGGCGTGATGTGTTAAATGTGATAAAGTTAATTCATGTTTCTCTGGAGTACATGAAAAAGAACCCAGAGACCTCTTCTTCATTTTAGTTCGGAGGAATTAAAACGTTAACAAAATGTAGTGAAAATTTGAATATTAAAAATATTTTCAAGCAAACATATCTCTTTAAAATATGTTCATACCCTAGATTCTGGATGTATCCCCTTTTTCATCTCGCATGCTACGTGTGTTGCTGAAGGAAGACATGTTTTTTTTCTATTCTAACCAGTCCAAATATTATTGCCTTAATCAAAGTGATATTAAATATAATTGATAATTAGGCATCTTTACTCGGACAATTTTAAGGTCTTAATCTCACATTTTCCACTTTTAAAATTTTATCGCATTCGTATTTCGTTTATCGTTCGTGTGCATGAAAGGTCTGTTTCCTTCATTCGTTCGTTCAAACGAAAAAAAAAATCTTCGAAAAAAATAATAAATCGTGCAAAAGACAGAACGAACGAATGATAAAATCATATGCAACGAACGACAAGTGAGACCAAATCGTGTAAAACACGAAAGGTAATATGAAAACGTGCTAACGTACGAAAGACAACATTAAAAATCATGTGGCTACATGAACAATATACCATTCACTTCTGTATGTTTTGATCTGAAACAAACAAACAAATAAGAATAAAGATGAAATAAAATTATTATTGAATGATTATCTAAACGAACTGCTTTTTTTAATTATGTGTGTAGAAATTATCAAAGCTTTTTAAAAATATAAATAAATGTGTTATAAATTGATATTAATCATAACGTTCCTATAGAACAATCAATATTGATCCGATCAGTCAGTTCCTATTGCTTTCAATCAAAATCTTTCCGTCATGTTACAAACGGAATTTTTAAATCTTGATCAGTGTTATGGAAAGTTGTTGCTACGACATAATATTTTTACAAATTTGTGTATATAATAAATAATTGAACTATACATTTGCATAATTTTCATATCTACATCTGTTATAACAATATCATTTATTACTTAAATAAGTTCATTTTTTGAAGCGTAATCGATACCTATTTTATAAGAGGTATACTAAGAGGTTGCATTTAATACTTTCGTGCGTTTGCACGATTATATTTCACCTTTTATACGTTCATTTTTGTTATATTTGCACGATATCATTCCGCTCATTTGTGCGATTTCAGGCTTCCTTCCTAGCGTTCGCACAGTTCACTGTAACTTCTGTTTGTTTTCCGTTTGCGCTTATCATTAGTTTATTTTACATTCGTATGGAATACATATCGGAGGGTGTAATATAACATAAGAATTAATCCTTTCAAATTAAAAAAAAACTTATTTTTTATACAATAATAATAATATGGAAAAGTAAGATAGAAGTTTCAAAATCCGTGAAGGATTGGAAAAAGATCGCAAAGGATAATAACATCCGTTGTTATTTGCATATGTCAAAAGAGGCTTTAGTCAAATTGATCGAGGACAAAACCAACGTGCGATTACCCCTTAAAGTGAAATATACGGTTATGCAATTGAAAGATTGCGCTCATATGTACGGTGTGATGGGTTGTTCTCGAATTAACAAGGACAAGTTGAGGAAGACGATCCAGGACAAAATCGAGGAGAATAAGGACGACTTCAGATCCGCTCTGGCTACTGGCCTGAAGATAGTTGAAGTCAGCACAGCTCTGAATGGAGTATGTGGGAACGTAAATATTTCAGGACTAGACAAACTTTACGTTTCGAATTTTATCGACAACAGTAAATCAACCATCGTAGAGAAAATTGGTGAGTCGATTAGGGTAAACAAAGGAGGTGTAAAGATCAACATAAGCTTCAAGGTTCTGTTAACAAAAAATCATGCTGCTACTGGAGAAAAGGAAGAGGTTGAAGCTCACTTCCATTCCTCAATGTTCACCATGACCATGACCGAAGCAACTGTCATTGAGGAAGAGCTAGAAATTGTGATGAAGAGGATAAAGGAGAAAATGGTTAATCACATGAGGGAGGGAATTGGATGGGTCTTCAAACAAGTTATCAGTTTAACTATTTAAACCATTAAGAACAAACCTATGAAGGGATCATCATACATTTCTCTTCCCAAGGCACTGACTTTTAAGAAGGCTAATATCAATGTGAAAAACGGTGACTACAAATGTTTTAAGTGGGTGATGCTATCAGCGTTACATTATCATAAAAAAAGATAATAATCCAGAACGTATATCTTAGTATCAAAAGTAGACTGACGAGTTGAAGTTCGATAATATTGACTTCCCAGTCACCCTACAAGCCATAAACACGTTTTAAAGGATGAATCCAAACATATCTATCAATGTTTTTGGCTACGAAAAGGATGTGTATCCACTGAGAATATCCAAACGTCAAGTTGACAAAGGAATCGATCTTTTACTGTCCAAACAGAACGACAAGAAGCACTACTGCTGGATTAGAAATCTGTTTTGTCTTGTATCTGCTCAACTATCTCATCATGATGGTCAGGTTTACATTTGTCGCAGATGTTTTAATCATTATACATCTCAAGAGATTTTACAAAAAAAAAAAAGAAACACACAGAGTACTGTCAGAACAATGAGGCAATTAAGATTCAAATGCCAGATCCTGAAACTTTCGTCAGCCTTGAGAACCATGGACACTCCATGAGGATACCGTTCAACGTTTACGCTGGCTTTGAGTGTTTTACTGCAAAATTAACGTCAACCTAATCCATCTGCTCCTTACACCAAACTATACCAAGTTCATAAACCATGAGGATTTTGCTACTACATCAAGTACGACAGTAAAGATTACAGCAGCCAGTACTCTACAGAGGTGAAGACATTGCTGCAGAATTCGTGAGAAGAATGGAATCCGAAGCGTTGGAAATTGCAGAAATTTATGAGAACGACACAACGATCACGGCTGAGGACAGGAAATTGTTTGAGTCGAGTTTGAGTTGTCAAATCTGCTTTGAAGCTCTGAATGGTGACAAGGTTCGCGACAATGATTATTTTATCGGGCACCAGCACACTGTGCATGTAACCTCAACTTCCAAATACCTAAATTTCTTCCTGTTGTCTTTCATAACTTGTCTGGCTATGACGCTCAACTGTTCGTGAAAGAGCTCGGAGTTACGGAAGGAAAAATCAGCTGCATCTCCAACACAGAAGGTAAGTACATTTGCTTCTCCAAAACGTTGGATGACATTAAATTGAGGTTTTTGGACTCATATATGTTTTTGACTAGCTCATCCAAAAAATCTCACCCCGGAACAGTTGAAGGCAACAACAGCACGATTTGGTGACAACAGCAACTTAGTCATCAGGAAGGAAGTTTATGCTTACGACTACATGGACTGTTCTGAAAAGCTGAACGACATCAAGGTAACAGCGAAGAAAGAATTATACTCAAAACTCTACAATGAGGACTTAAGTGACAAGGACTACAAACCTGCAAAGCAAGCCTGGAAGGAATTCGACATGAAAACCATGAAATACTATCACGACTTGTACCTTGAAACCGATGTGTTGCTATTAGCGGACATTTTTGAGAATTTCAGGGACAACTGCTTGAAGAACTATCATCTGGATCCAGCTTGGTATTTCACAGCACCAGGTCGGCATACGATGCCGCGCTGAAGTTGACGAAGGCAAATTTGGAACTGTTGAGTGACCCTGAAATTCTTCATCTACTGGAACGAGGTATTTGGGGAGGGGTGTCCATGGTCACCCACAGACATGGAAAGGCAAATAAGTATCTGACATACCTAGATGCAAATAATTTGTATGGGTGGGCCATGTCTCAAGCTTTTCCAGTGGGTAAGTTTGAATGAGTGGGCCCCGCAGACATTCCACACCTGGAGACCATCAAGGAGGACGCTGAATATGGGTACATGCTGTAGATCTAATTGGACTATCCACAGGAGCTCCAAGATGACCACAACGATATCCCTTAGCACCACAAGACGTAGAAATAGACAAGGTTCACATACTAGTCATAACACTATTCAGCATTGAAAAGTACTTTTTACATTACAGGAACCCGAAACAGTATTTACAACTTGGAATGAAGCTGACGAAAGTGCATAGAGTCATCAAGTTTGAACAATTAGGTTGCCTGAAGGAATATATCAACCTAAACACAGGTTTGAGAGCAAAAAAATATCAGGGAGTCTGAGTAAGACTTTTTCATGTTGGTGAATAACTCCGCCTTCGGTAAGACGATGGAAAACATCAGAAAGCGAGTCAAGTTGGTAAACACTGAAAAGCAGGCACTGAAATTGGTGGCTAAGCCAAATTACTACCGAAGAACCATCTGGCAGTCCATATGAAGAGAACAAAACCAGTGTTTAGCAAGCCAATTTATTTAGGATTCGCCATTCTCGACTTGCCTAAGATACGGATGTACGACTTTCATTACAACTGGAAACGGAAAATTTATGGAAGCAAGCAAAGCTCTTCTTTACCGGCACAGACAGTCTCGCCTACGAAATCGAGACGGAAGAATTTTACAAGGACATGATCCCATATGTCAAGTGTAAGTCCAACTACCCAAGTGATCACCCATTTGGCATGTCTTCTGGTTTGAACAAGAAGGTGGTTGGTATGTTCAAAGACGAATGTAGTGGTAAGAACATGACTGAGTTCGTTTGACTACGGGCAAAGATGTATGTCTACAAAGTAGAAAATAACCAACACAATAAGGCAAAAGGTGTAAAGAAGAATGTCATCCAAATAACATCAACTTCAATGACTACAAGGCCTGTTTGGAGACGAAGCAGTAAGTTTACAAGTCGATGAACATCATAAAAAGTAGATTTTATACCATCGAAACGGAAGAGATCAACAAATTGTTCTTTTGGCTGCAGATACGAAGCGTCACATATTGGAAGATATGATCACTACCTTAGCGCTCGGATATTAGAAAATTGAAAATAGGCTCTAAAGAGATCCAACTCATAGATTGTAATCATGATGATGAACTTACAACAGTTATGCATGAGGAAGATCGTTGACGCTGGGGTTCCAAGTAGTGATCTACCTTAGATATTCCAAACTGATATGAAGTACTTTCCAGGCATCAGACACAACGAACGAGGTTATGCAATATTTGATCATATGGATTGGATGCGTGTTGAACTCATGTTTCAAAACTTTCAATATGATGGTGAAGAAGTTTGGGATGAACCTTTTCCTGGTGACCTCCGTAAACAATGGATTCGCGATTTGACGGCTGTAGATCTGCGATACAAAATGTACATACAATTATTAGACAAATCACATCTGGAAGCAATTATTGGTGCACTCATCTGTTTTGAATATAACTATTATGAGTTTCTGGAATATATGAGAAAAGAATTTCTCAACAGAAATTAATATAATCATCAGTTCTAAGGAATGCTTTTTGTGGAGTATTCTCATTGTCCATAACCACTATGGTAAACTCAATATGTTTTCGAGGCAGTATGAAATTATTCTTCGTTGTGATTGTTGACAGTGTTACAAATCGGTGCTTTGTGGAAGGAGATAGCAGAATTTGTATAGGATAGTCAGTATCTTGATGAAGATGAAGATGAGGATGAAATGAGGATGCGGTTCTAGATAAAGATGAAGGCTATGAGTCAGGTGACTATGATGTGTTGGATAAGAAAGCAAATTTTGTAGGAGATAGTGAAGATGAAGATGATGATCATGATGAAGGGTATGAGACGGGTGACGATGACTATTAATCAGGTAAATGTGTTAAATAAAACGATGGATAAAATACAGGTGCTCGATATAGTACTTCCAGTTAAACCGCTGTCCAAAGTGGCAGTCGACAAAGGCTGTGAAAGACCTGAAGATCTCATACTTCAGAAGAGTGCTCATGCAGGACGACTTGCCCAACAAACCTTGTGCCGTCGAATGCGGTATCCTGACCCATTACACTCTCAGGGGCACTGGACCACACAGCACGTGCTGGTTCAAGAACAAGTCGACAAAGGTGTACTTTGACTCTTTTGACTTTTGACTCCAGCTTCCCAACGAGATGGTTGAGTACTTACGACCTGACATTCATTACAACACGGATGAACTACAGAAACGCGGGTCGGAGGTGTGCAGATACTTTTGCTTGTACGTTCTGGAGGGTTGGTGTTCTCGTTGATCTTGTAAATAAATAACATGGTAGACAAGTTCAGAGAGAAATGTACAACTCTATTGAAGATACGTCAAGCCCTCGACATGAGAGATTATCGTATCGCCAACCCGGAACCACTCGAAAGCAACTCAGATGCCGTAGCGAGGCGGTAGGATAAACAAGAACACTGAAGTGGATGAAGGCGATACATTACGAACCAAGCATAATCAAATGACGATGGAAATGAAACCCATCGAGAGGAAATATGATACGTTGATCAAAGAACCCGAGAAAAAAAGGGGGGCAAAGTGGATAAGTCGGAATGCATCTCCATAAATTGGGGTAAGACGAACGTTGACCTAGATGTGCAAAATCATGCAATTCATAATCTTCCAGAGGAAAACCAAGCTGACAAGCCACTCACTAGAGGATTGTATGCGAAAAAATGGCAAGATCTAGTCCTTTCGATGCAAGGTGAGATTGATACAGTTGAGAAAAAGGTTAGGTCTAACTATGAAACACTTCAAATTCAGATGTTACACAACCCAGGATAGGATAGATAACATGGAGACTTTTGTCGAGTTGAAACATCCCTCAGGAGTTCCATCGACAGATAGGTCTACACGCAAAACCGCTACTGAGAGATCTACACGAACAACTACAAACGAAGAGATGGTAGAAGTAGATGGCATCGTACCACTGGCTCACCAATAAGTCGTCTTTCTGACAATCTTTCTAGTCCTGATGTAGTTGTAGCTATAGCATGTCTGACTGTGTGATCCAAGAATTGATCGCCGCGGGGTAACCCACCACTTTGACAAAACTCCTTTCACACCGTTTTTGTTTCTCCTCCTCAAGACCTTTTCGATGTGGTAGATATCTTGATCAGTCTTTTGGAGTTCGGATTCGTAGAGAGATCCCTGCATTTCTTTACCATCGAATTCCTTGAGACGATAGGTTGCAGGTTATGTGTTCAACACTTGGGACAAGGTGAATACTTATTCAGTCCAGCGAGGGTGTATCCCTTTTCAAAGATTTTCTTCTTCTTCGTGATTCTGACTCTGTCTCCAACACGAAAACGTGGGAGGCATGTTTCCATATAGGTTCCAGAACACTGTTTTCATGCTCTTTCTGACTTGCTGCTGTAGGAGTCATCTTGATGGATCTGAGTTTGGTAGTGTTATACTGATGAACGAGATCGTCAAGAACGTTGATGTACCTGCGCTTGGAGTTGGCTGAGAAGTACTGGAACATCGTTCCTTCATGGTTCGGTTCCATCGTTCATCGACAGTCGACTTTTCTTCGTTCTCGGTAGAGTAGAGTTCGACATAGTTCTTTCGAAGTAATTGCTTAACACCCTTGTCGTAGAACTCGGTTCATTTGTCCGTCCACAACTTTTTGGGAACACAGGACTTGAATAAGGTCTGAAAGGGATCTCTGACCGTCACTCCTTTCTAGTCCTTGAGAACCACTAGCCAGCCGTATTTGGCGAAGACATCTATGATGCTCAGTATGAAATTCTATTCCTTGTTGTCTGTAGAAAAGCATTCAGATCGACAAGATTGGACCCAAGTCTCATCCACACCGCAGACGATCACCCGACGTTTCCGGAATTTACGTCAAACTGGTTTGTGCAACTCTGTCGCTCGTTTATTTGACCAACGAACTTTTATTTCTAAACGCCAATTAAGAATCGTACTTTAGTGTCGATGATGGGTTTCACAATGTTACCTTCGGCACGATCACGCACGCTGCGATTTTGAATGGTGTTTAATGTCACCAATATGTCTTTGTCACAGATGGAGCTGCGTCATGCAGTTTCTTAATGTGTAAAGATAGTGACGATAATAGCTTAATCGACTCTATTGATAGGTTTTGACCAAGATTTAAGCGTTCTATCGACGTTCAGTCGTTTTTTCTAGTTTGGTACCAGGTCCCGTGAAGTTATGTCCTGGCAAGTGCATTTCTACCGGTGAATTATTGATCAGTTTGTTCATGAAGCGGCTCCTGTGTTTGAACCAATGAACTGAGATTTCTTCGAACCGCAAACGGTGCAAATTCCAGTCTTCCACATTCCTCCGTTTTTGGTCGCGATCTCTTGTACGTTCCTCGTCTATGTCATCCTTTTGCATTTCACGCAATAGATCATCCTTTATTTAAATAAATGACGTTGAGGACATTTCGTACATTGAAGCTGCTGTGACCAGGCACAACCACTATCTTCTTCCTTAGAGGTCGATCAGAGGTCTAATCATCGGGACGTGAGACTTTGGTAAGACAACGTTGTTGAATAACCTTCTTCTTCAATAGAGGTGATTGGATTACGATCGTCTGTACGTCTTCGGAAAATCGATTCACCAGTCGATCTATCAGCTTCTACGAAGAGAGTTAGAGAAGGGTTTTCGCAAAAAAACA
>JAOXYI010025201.1:0-13366 GCA_028566495.1 Lithophaga antillarum
CCGCCGCCGCCGTCACCGGAAAAGCAATACCTATGTCTCGCCTTCCGCGACTTTCGTCGCAGGCGAGACAAAAAGTAGCCGATACAAAATGATGAAAGTCAAAAGTAACATTTTTGATATTGTCTTAAAAGACCTTCACGAGGTAAAATTGAAATATATTTTTTTATTCTATAGTTACGGGTGATTAAAGTTTGTATTACGGGTAAGATAAAAGCCCAAGGATTCCTGCCTGTTTCACTGCCCTAACTTATTTTGATAACATTAATACTGGTCTCTGATTGGTCAGTTATTTTAGTGATGTAATGAAAATAAAGAGAATTCTCAGTATCATGAATATTCAGTAGATCGAAATCAACCAATCAGACTTACGCTGATAGAAGCACAACTCTTTCTATTTTGGAGGCAGAAACTGTAATGCTAGCAATAGCTGCACCCATACAATCATGTCCACATAGAGGAAAAAAAGCAACAGAACTTTAATCTCATTTTTGTAGAAATTGTAACATCTGCAGTAATTAATAAGACATGGACATATCAAAAAGGTGCTAATTTGAAAAAAAAAAAAAATTCTAACAGAACACACAGGTCAATCAATGACTACCGTACTGATTGTTTGTGCCAGAAACAAGCTGAAAAGATGATAAAAGCAAGGCTCTGATTGGTCAATTTTACATTACGAGTTTGTAACGTGAACCAATTAAACGACCTCATTAATTATAAATAAGTATGAATGTTTTCAAATGAATTGCCCCACAAGTGACAGAGTGAGGAATGTAGCGTAATTGGCCACAAGTTACTGATGACGTAACACCAGTTAATTTTTATTAAAACTCAAGATTCTTATAGCATTAAAAGTAATGTGCTCTACAAAAATTATCAACACATCCAAACACTTCAAAATAATTCTGTAATAACAAACCAGAGACTAGCTTCTTGCAAAATAATTTATACAAGAATGGGCTTGATGGATAACTTACAGATGTAATTCTCAGTTTTTACACAAAGACTGTGGAAACATTACATTGTCTGTATTAATGATCTAACATAACATTTTATTCCTACTGAAGATTTACTTTCCCTTTTTCAATTTGGACCTAATGTTAGAGTTATCACCATTCAGTTTTAGTACAGAAGATGAAACCACAAACTGTCAAGTTAAAAGCTTACTGTTCGAGGTGCAAACAAAAATGTTTATTAAACTACATAATGACAAAAAATATATATGCTCTGACTACCACCTGTAATCTTTGAGATATGTATCATGCCTTGCAGAAAAGTCACAATCAATCTTCAGAAGATGTATCTATAGCTACTTACCAGGTCTTGATATTCTGCATCCCTTCTCACTTGATCAGGATCTAACCAACGGTCATCTTCTAAAATGTTTGATCTCTGGTCACGGAATCTCACTTTTCTGAAATAAATATCAACATCCAGTCGAAAATGAAGCAAAAGTGAAACTTAATTTAATGTTTTGTTTCTGTATACAGTCAATGGATTAAGTATATGTTAGTTGCAGTTTCCCCATTTGTTCTGTGTAAAATTACACATCGCTTAAATTTTTTAAAAAAATAATCTTTGGTCCAATGTTTATAATATTTAACCTTCATGGAGTTTTCTTTGCAAAAAGGATATACAAATTATAAAATCCACTTCTGCTTTTTGAAAATTTTGCTCCAAATACGAAATTCTGGAATTATGGTATCCTTTTTAAATAAGACAAAAAGGACAAATAATATTTCAACCTGAAAAGTTTCAAAAAAATTTCGACTTCTGGAAAAAAGAATTGATGTACATTGTACTAAAAGGTTTAAATAATAAATATCTAGCCACAAACATTAGAAAGCTGAACAAATTGTTCATTCTTTATGTCCACTTAAGTGTATTTTTATAAAGTGTAATACACAAAATTCAAAGATCCCAAGTATTTAGGTTCTTGACTGTACCTACAGAAAATATAATTTTCTTGATAGACATATATAGAAGCATATTCTCTCTGTAAAAGTCACCAAAAGTTGCTTAAAATGTATACTCTATTAACTAACAATGTGCATACAAATTACTGCTACGAAAAAACACAGGAATTTGGCAGCCCAAAAATTCATAACAGGTGAACTAATTTGCACAGATTAACAGAGATGTAGATTAGAGGTCATCACATGTAAAATCTCTTAATAATTGATTACTGGAGTACAAATTTGGTCTGGACCTATTTTTTATCCTTAAACTTACAATGCTTTTGCACAGTAAAACAATGTTACACTAATAAATCTAAATTAACATTTCACAGATTGAAATTTACATTCAATCTGAATACAACAGAAATGTAAATTAATAAAGATCAATGTACTAGAACCTATTCCAAAGGGCAAGTGTACACAACAACCGAAAGTTTCATTTTCCAAACTTGGTGAATACCTCAAATTATTTGAATCTTCATACAAAGGGTATTATTTTAGTTCTCCAGGCAGCCTGACTGTTTTAAGTCACACCCGATAAATGGAACAATACTTCTGCGCTTACTATCAAAAATGATCATAACAAACTAAGTTCTTCAAAATAAGGGAAAAATTCTACAGATATAATTCATACTGTCATTAGCAAGAGTGAATGAATGGATAATACTAACCTTGTGTCATACTCTCTTTCTAATTCTTTATATTTGTCATCATTCTGAAAAACAAAAACAAAAGAAAACATTATATCAATTGTTCTCTGAAAAATCTTCAATTAGGATGCTTTTTTCTAATGCATTGCTTGAAACAAAAAGAAAAAGGTTTAGGAATAATTTTTGCATCTTGTTTAAGTTCAGTTGAGTGTCCCTGACAATGTCTGATTGGTTGTCAACCTGTCATGCATTTTAATTTTATATATTTTAGTAAAAAAATTGATATGAAATGCAGTATAAACCAGAGGTGCTTAATTTCTATATAAATCTTTATTTGACACAGATATAATACAAATTACAGAACATTACAGAAACCAAAGAACCGGGGTAGGTTATCCCTTTTTGAAAACTCAAGCCATATGTATGACTATACTGTCCAATTAAGTTTAACAGAAATTTCTACATCAAGTTTGATTAAATTTTATCTTGCTCTATGGAAGCTGGTCAGTTCAATGTATAATAGCCTGTTAATCTTATCTGAAGTTTAACAGGAATTTCTACATCAAGTTTGATTAAATTTTATCCTGCCCTATGGAAGCTGCTCAGTTTCAATCTATAATAGCCTCCAAATCTTATTTGAAGAGATTCAAATACATTCAGTATTCAAACATCTCAAATTCTGACAGTGTATGTCTGTTTCAAGTAAGCCTGAACTTTATATCAGAAAAATTATCCTTCAAGCATAGCAAGATTTCTTCAAAGTAAAAAGTCTGATTAGACTTTGATTCTTTATACTCAGCTGAGGAGAAATGGGTACACTGGCAGATCACTTTAAATCAACATCCTCAGACTTAATCTGTTCTACTTTTCTTAAAGCTTCCAAAGTACAAACTTGATTTTCATCACTTACCAGTGTGTTTATAGCTCCTTCACTGTTATATGCCCTCATTCCAGAATAACTTGGATCCTCACGTCTGTACCTGGCCTCTTGTTGTCTTTTTCTATCCAGTATATCCTCATATGATGGTGATTGCCAGCCCCTTCTTGGACCTGGTGGTGCATCAGATCTCTGTAATAAAACTAATATTGTCTCAACACTGATCTCATCTCCTATGTAAGGCAAACCCTAAACAGATGTTGCTTTATTGTTGATTTTCAAACTATACAAAGATTATTAGTCGATGTCTGTCAAATTCACATCAGTCTAAAACAGAACTTACAAAGTGCTTAATCTTGCAACTGGTTGAACTACTGAAAACAGTATACATGTATTAAGCTGATTTTACTTAGCTGTTATGAAATTTTGGAACTCAAGTGAAAACTGAAAGTCATATTCAAATCTAATTTCATTGAACTGGGGATTTTTTCCACCATAACAACCTATTTAGAGTAGTATGTACCTCACCAAACTTTTCCATTAAAACTCATTTACAACAAATAGTGATAATGACATAATTTTCAAGCCCTTTAGGATAACTGTAGTGTTCACACTAAAGAAAGCATGGTGAACTTGAAATTAAACAGATAATAGAAATAAGGTATTTTTTCATCAAGAAACTTTAAAAATAAATGGAGTTTTACATGCAGTGTATGGAAAATGATGCACGGTGGACAAATACCAAAACCTGGTGACAACACTGCATATTCCATTAAGCAAAATGTTATACATTCACCCAAAACATTTTTGTGCAGTGATGTCTATCTGATGAAGACAAATCTGCTGAGCACAAAAAACATTTAGTAGAGAAGTGTGACCAATGTTTATCATACTGAAACTGACCACAGAATTGTATGAAGATTGTTCTTTTAAGTGCAAACTGAAATTTGACATCAATTTTAAAGGTCATTTTCCAGTAACAAGTAAAACATATGTTCATAACATTTTCTTTAATTAAATGTGAATATCCTAAAATATGAAACAGTAATTGTTTTAATATGAAGTAATTTGATTTGTAGGGCTGATAGGTGTGTTCTGTGTAATTACTCCCTTCAATAATAATAGTAAATATCTGGTTAGACCCTAAAAGTAAGTTTGGGTGAAAGGCAAATCCAAACATGGTGCAAAAGGCATTTTCACATCTGCCTCTCTTAGTAGGTGGCCTACATATCAAGTTTTGTTAGTCTCGGTGGAAAGCTACTCTAGATTTGGTGCAGAAGAATAGACAGACAGTTTGATTTCTTAAACTGGTTGCAGAGGTATAGCAAAAATAGCTCTGTAGCATCTGACCTAGTTTTCCAGCGGTCTTGTGTCATATAAGCTTATAAGATGTTACTGTTGTGTTTAAAATACATGTACAAGAAATGTTATCTGAAACAGTTTTGTCAACAAACTTGTAAAATGTTAGCAGATAAAAAAGACTTCTAACACAGCAAAGCTAATTATAATCTATTATTTAAAACAAGGATGAACACACAAATATGTCTTGTCTGGGATTCAGTCAAACTGAAACTAGGCCATTCATTTTGAAAATGTGATTAAAGTCAAGTGATATTTGTCAGGCTGACATGTACATCTCCTGGTAAGTCTATGGACCAAGTATGGTCACTCCAAGATATGTGATTACTGAGAAATTTAATAAATTTAACGAAGTTAGTGGACCATGAAAATGAAATCAAGGTCAAGTAATGTGCCAAGCTGACAGGTATATTGCTTGATGAATTATGGACCAAATATGGCAGCTCTATGATGTGTAGTTATTGCTAACCACAAAAACTTAACACAAATTTACTGAGTCAGTGGACCGTTAAGATGAGAGCAAGGTCAACTGACATGCACATCCCCCCAATGAATGTTTGGATCAAGTATTGTTTTTCTGTGATGTGTAGTTTCTGAGAAACAGAGCTAATCATGAAAACTTGATGTATATTTAACAAAGTCACTAAACCAAGAAAACATGGTCATGGTCAACTGACATATCTGTACACCCCCTTATGAATGTGTGCATCAAATATGGTTGCTCTGTGATGTGTAGTTACAGAGAAATGGAGCTAATTACAAAAACTTGACATAAATTTTACAAAGTCAGTAAACAAAGAAAATGAGATCATGGTTAAGTGTTATTTGTCAAGGTGACAAGTACATCTCCTGATAAATGTGTGGACTAAATATGGTTGCTCTATGATGTCTGGTTACTGGAGCTAACCACAAAAACTTGATGCAATCTTAATGCTATTGCAGGTGTTAAAGCATATCTATGTCTCGCCTTCCACAACTCATCACAGATGAGTCAAGAAACTTTTTCGTCTTTATTTTTCAAGTATCCATTAATACAGATAAAGTATAAACCATGTGACAGCATTTTCATTTAAAAAATGTATCAAATTCCCAATTTTAGCCAAAATTTAAATATATATGTCTACCTTTGAACCTTAAATGAGTGGAGATTTTGTAATGTATAACTGCAAGTAAGCAACACAGTCAACTGTACAAACATTTAAACCAAATTAAAAAAGTAAAACTTTTTATAAAATTATCATCAGGTCAATGTACAACACAGGATATATACTGGATCTTCAATATCTACTGTGATAATTATTGCCTGCAGATCTGGTCCCATTCACTTGCCTTTAGATCCTAGCCAATTTATTTTCACAAAATATTAAGCCAGATTAATTTAACTGAATTATTTGCCAAATTCAGTATGTCTTCAACCTGGTGCAACAATTCCATTTTCCTGACTGACATTACAAAATACAGTAATGTGAACTATCCTAAAAAATCTGGTGTAAAGCTACTGTATAAATATGTATAAATATAAAAGCTTGAAAGAGAAATAGTATAACTTCAGACTAAGGAATGATAAGCTATAAAGAAGAATACAATCCAACAAACTAAAAGCAAGAAAATCTAGCCATCAAACTTGAACAAGTTAGTATGACATATTAGTTTTTCACTCCCTATACTTACACCACGTCTCTTCCCATCAGTTTTTTGTAGCATTTCATTGTATTCTTTATTTCGTTCTTCCACTTTTCTTTTCTGTTATATTATGTCACAAATAGCTTATCATTAACTTTGACAAATTTAAAATTAAAATAATAAGTTTTCATTGGACAGATTTATACATTAAATTAATAATGTTAGGACTACTTCAAATGATCTTGTAAAACTCACAAAAAAAGAAGATTGATTGATTGCAGTTTTATGCCACTTTCAGCAATTTTTCAACTATACTGTGGTGTCCAGTTTTTATTGGGGGAGGAAGCCGGAGTACCCTGTGAGAACCCCTAACCTTCAAATGAACTGGCTATCCTTGTCAATTAAGGTTGCTGGAGCAAGGCTTGAACTCAGAACCCCATCGTTGACATGCCAGTGATCAATAGTAGATATGACTATTTACCAAGACCACTAAGTCACCGAGGCCCCAAAAAGATTCATGATTTAGGGTTTAAATATACTTTCATGAGCCATTACAGTGCTCAAAATAATGACAGGAACATAGTAAACTTTCATATATTATGCTCAAGTACACAGACAGGATTAAAATTTGGATGCAGAAAAATACAATGTAAATTCTACAATTAAGTTGCAGTGGCATAACAAATACTCTTTATTTTATCACTGCAAAGAAAACTGAAGCTAAATCAGCACTTCTAGGTAAGATACTGCAAGGTGGGAAAAGGGTGGAATATATATATGAGACTGTAGAAATCCACAATGAAGCCACGCTTAAATCAGGGTAATAGATGAAGATCAATTTCAAGGAGCAGCCACTAAAATACAGCACTGGTAACATAGCCTACATTATACAGGATTGGGGGGGGATCTACAGAAAACATCATTTTCATTTCAATTTTGATTAAATTTCTTTGTACACAGGTTGTTTATATGAAGAAATACTGTAGCGTTTATTTGAAATGAAGAAATATGTAGTGTTTATTTGAAATGGGGTATAAATATACAGGTCAGTTTAAACAGCTTACCTCTGCAGAACCATTGTAATGCAGTCCTGGTAATGTAGCATATATGTCTTCTTTCCTCTGAGCTTCTCTCTGGAATAATTTACAAATACTACTGTTAGTATATAATAACATAATAAGACAAGTAATGTATTATTCTACTTTTTTCAATAGCATATTTTCTAAGTTAGTGCAGCACCTTCTTGTATTTTCCCCCAGGCGAAACGTCATAGACAAAGTTTACTATGATGTCAAAACTGCTGTAACAAATGTCCTGGGCAACTTTGAAGTCACAGTAAACTTGGATATGACATTTCACCTGGGGGCAAATCAAACATGGCACCACACCAACCTTGAAAAGGTCTATTATTTCTGTCAGAATCCTTCATTTTGGAACTCTGAGATTTTCTAAAAAATAAATCTATAAATATACCTTCAGAATGATGACTTAAAATGAAGAAATTAATAAGCTGTTAAACCAACTGATCAAAGAAAAGCACAGTCTTACCTTTATAAAATATAGCCTATAACAGGTAAAATACAGTGTAGGAAATGGCTAACATTCAAACCACATAAAATTAATTATATCTTTTGTTTCAGAAAACAAAACCTCAATCAAGTGATTTTTTGTTCACATTTGCTTTTGTGCAATCCCACTGGTAATGACAGAAAAACTAAACCTGACACCGTATTAAAAATAAAATACATTGTATTTCCCACCATTTTTTTGTTATGAGAACCAACTAACTTGGACAATTTTGTTTTCCGTAATAATTTAATGGATTGGTATTGTGGAGTTAAAAAGTTTTTCTATAACTAATAATTAGCAAATGGCAATTTTTTGCGAGAATTTGTCCAATAAACGAAAAATCCCAATTTTTCCATTATGGGAGGTTGTGGATCAAGGAGCACAGTTAAATGTTAAAGAAACAATTAAAAGCAATGTGACAGTAAAAACTGTAGATTGTGCAAAAGACTTTTCGAGCTTTTCCACAAATTTCTAGTAAGAGTACAAAATTTACCAAGATTTCATCACTGTTTCTTCCAAGAAAATGGTAAAATGAATATGGTAATATTTCAGATGGTAATGAGTAGCTAAATGAAGATGCAGAAAACAAGCACCTCATAATGAATTAAGAGTAAACTTGAAAATAAAGCAATAAAAATATTAATAGGAAAAGAAAAGTTCAAAAGGGTGTACTCTGTGATCTATCTATAGCTGGAAGCAATAATTAAAGTAGATTATGGTTATATATCTGAGAAAGGGGTGAAATAAAATACATTCAGCAAGAAATGAAAGCACTGGAAATGACCAAATGAAAACCAACTAGCAAATGGTAAAAAAATTGCTTTTCAGTAAGAGATGGCTTAAGTAATCTATATTAAGCATGACTGATAAATTTCATGTAGGAATTTTCCAACAACATCAACATGGGTTCAATCTATTGCTAGGTATCTTGGACAATTAAAAGTTTCAATGTTGTGCATAGACAACAAACATGCAATGTGACTTGTACCTGTGAAGTGGCAGAGTTTACTCTTCTAGAACGAGGATCTGTATCAACATAGCCATGTCGCTGCAGAAACATAATGTTATTTATAAAACACCAACAAATTTTGGATACTGATATTGCAAAAGATGACATCAAAGAAATTTAACATGTCTTAAAGCAGAAAGATTTTGTATTTAATTTATTTAAAGTTAAAAAAATACTTAACTTTGCAATTGTATTTACTTTTATGGACATCTTAAACATTTCTTTTTTTTTTCTTTTTTTTTCTATTTACTAAAGTTAAGTAAATATATCAATCACCACAAGTCCCTAACTGATCACATCACCATTTTTGCTACATGCAAAAAGCACCACCACAAACTCTTATACAAATCAACTAAGGGAAACATTTAAAAATCCTTTCAAGCAAGCAAGGTGCCTTCAAACCACATCTGATGGATTCTAGCTCCATCTGATAAGGCTGAATCATAATTATTGACAGGTTATCTGTATATCACCACATTTATTATAATGTAGAGTTTTATAAAATACAATTTTTATCACAGTTACTTTGATACATATTAAATTACAAAAGGTCTGAAATTCATATGACTACCACTTGAAAAAACTGTACTTTCTATGGTATAGAACCTCACAATATATCCTCAGTTGTTTAAGGAATCTGTATAATTTTTCACCACAAAATTAGCCTGTCTGAAAACAACTTAAGGCATGCTTACCTGAACAAAAACTTTTCACTTCAGAAGAGTAATAATTTTAAAAAAAATACAAACATAGTACCTCTTAAAATTTTTTTAACCAAGCAAAAGTTTCAAAATGTAGACAAAATAACATTTATTGTTTTAATGGGATTTTGTCTGATTTGAATGAACTAATTAACCAGAGTTCTTTCCACACAAAATTTACTTTTTATAATAAGATTTCTTCAATTTTTAGTTGTTAAAGAAAATTTTGGAATACATCTGTCTGTTAAACAAATGATTTTACATCTGTCTGTTAAACAAATGATTTACATCCTTCTACATAACTAACTGCCATGAATCAACTAGGTTTTATTTTATAAAATCTTTTTTTTGCCTAAATGATTGTATGAAAGGGTGGAAGGCATTTTAACTAATTTTTTACGAGTGACAATTGTCCTTGAAATACTTGAATGATAGGCCTTTAATAGAGATGCATTCTGCCTTCACATGCATTTATTCATGGAATAGCTTGGTCTACCTTCTGTTTGCCAGCACTACACTACTCCCATTCCTGGAATAGTCTTCTGTCTGCCAATGTGATATTATCTCCCTTCTTTGCTCTTCCCTTAAGTTTTCAGACTATTAGTGCCCGACATGGTGTATCCTCGGTATGTTAGTTAAGAGATTTTCTTCTCTCTTTATATTATGTTTTAACTTACTGAATTTTTAGCAGATGTAGGAAGAGGTGGTCTGCCTTCTGTCTGTCGACCACGAGGTTTACCTCCCTTTTGTCTTAAGAATTCATTATATTCTTCATTGCGTAACTGTTTTTTGCGTATCTAAAATAGTTATCATGCATACAATTAGTAAAGTGTGTTAACTGTATATACACTATATTTCAGTTTTTTGGGGAATTAGTTTGCTTATTTTTCTGATTACCTAATAGAATATTAGGGTGCAGGCACATAATTATTAGTTCAAATGGTCATAAGAATGAATTCTACTTGCCTTTACTCAACCATATGGCTATGCAGGCTGTCTTCAGTTTTTGTATATGGACTGATGTTATTGAATGGTTTTGAAATTTTCATTTTAATGATGTAGACCTGCATCATACTATATGGGTTAATTTACAGTAGGAATATCCACATCACCAAGCCATTGCAGGGACTCCAGCCCATGCAGCATGCTCCATACCTGTCCTATACCCATGTATCGGCATGCATTAGTTTAACTTACAGAATATGGTTTTATATCAACAAAATGTTTGCTTTCATACCAGTAACGTGACCAGCTTTGGACAGGATAATTCAGCTTCTAAACATGATAGCATAAATATCAACTCATAATCAGTGTTCCTTATTATCACACAGTCCACAGGAAATAGTAGTCTCAATGTGACCAAATTCTGAACACTTAACAATGAACCTAATGGTTTTCTACGCTACAGTGTGCCTCTTTAATGAACATCATCAAGTGTTTGTATCTGTGTTCTAATGAAAAAAGGTCAGTAAACAATTAAACATGAAAATCTAAATGGCCTGGAGCATCACCCTTCATTGCACACTAAGGACTCTCCGGAGTTTATTTTAAGGAATAAGTTTTGTCGAACACCTTACTGTGACTACAAGATGAAGAACAGCAATCAAAGTGTTCCTTTACTTTTTTTTACCTAATTGAAATATGAGATTTTCCTATCATGTTCATTTACAAAAGTATTTCTTTTATGCTATAACTGTAAAATAATGAAATACTATACTTTGAAAGATTCTGAAAAATGTCAGATATAAATGAAATACAACATATGATCAAATATACCTCAGCTGAGTCTCTGGGGTTTAAACCTTTCAAAGAAGCAACTGGTCCTTCATCAGATGATGGCCGAGGTCTAGGTTCTGGCTGGAAGTTCTTCAATAAATAAGATCAGTAATAATGATTTTATCATATATCTTGCAAAAGAATGTATATTTCATTAATAGTTTGAAGAAAGGTAACTCAAAACTGTATCTGAAGTAATTACATATAATATACTGAAGCCAGAAATACAATCAAGGAAAAACATTAATGTCGTATAATTGTCCCTGACACATTATGAAAGGGACTACAGAAACAGGACTTGTCAGTGAATTTGTGTGTCCAACTATCCATCCATGTATTGTATGTTCATTTTTAGGACAGTATCCTCTGAACAACTGTTTGACATTCCATAAGAAATGCTTTGTTTTTTATTGTGTTATTGGAGTTAATATAACTGTCAGTAATTTTTCAGTTATATTGTTGCAACTATCAGAAATTTTTCAGTTATATTGTTGTAACATGTGTTGGCAGCGGAAGAAGTAGCCATAGAGCCAACAGGAAACCATTAACATTAAGTCACTTACTGCTAATTTTTTCACTTAAGGTTCGAACTCAACATATCTCCCCAACAACGTGGTTTGAATTGAAAAAACCTAGTTGTCAGAGACTGGTGATCTGTGGTTAAACTTGCTTATAGTTTTGACCACTGTGTAACTGCTGTAATTTTTACAAATATGAAGTTTTTACTGAAACTGTACTGCAATGATACTGACTTCTTATGAAGCAAAATGTGTACAACAGTCACATCACTGTGAAAAGTACAAATTAATCAATGTATTTATCAGTATAATGAAATTCCATAAATAATTTACTGAGTGTAGATTTTTTTAACAGCCTCAAATATAACCGTAGGAATAGGACCTAAGTTACCATAGCAAATGTACACAATGTTTATCTCAACAACAGTAGTATGTTTTTGAGCTTGAATCCGTTTTCATTAAGTTTAAATAACTTTCAGTGACTTACCTCCCTTGGTGGGTCTTTTGCTCTTCCTCTTCCTCTTCTGTCCCCCTTCAATATGACAAAATAAATTATTCAAAACAAAGACTTTAACAACAGTTAATGTTATTTTATTCAATAAAATATTCCTGTTTTAGTAGTAAAATACTAATTACTTTCATACACAGGAATTCATACTTGACTTCCTGTCAGTTTTTGTCACATAAGTTAACAAAAGTTGTCTATCAATTTCCAGTCTGTATTTACAGGTAAATTGGGAAAAAAATATTGGCTAATTGAAACATTTAAAAACATCTGCATAAAGAAGATGGAAATATTGACAATTAAACAATGATATACTGATAGTAAGATTTACTATTCCAAATTTGGTTAAAGGAAATAAAGGACTACATGGGAAGATACAAGCTTTAAAAGGCAAAAACTATGTATTTACAGGTTAAACATTACTACCATTAAAATCTGACCACTGTTGTTTAAACTACAACAAAAAATGCTAAAAATAAAACAAAATATTTACAATCATAAAATAAAGTAAAACCACATTTTTACACAAAAACAGAACAAAATAATTTGTAATACATAAAAGAACAATATCTATTAGCCGAGTTGCACTTTTAAATCTGAATTCTATTTGTTGTTTCAGTTACCTTTATCTACTGATCTACGGTACTAACCAAAACGTTCAAATAGTTAAGCCTGAACTCATCACAAATCAGCAATTAAAACTAACATTTAATGGGTTATCATTACATTATCAATAGTGGAACATTAGATCAAACTTTATTTAATTCCTCATCTTTTTATATCTGACTGGAACTGAGGATACAGACTCAAAAGTTACTGAT
>JAOXYI010025310.1:0-13366 GCA_028566495.1 Lithophaga antillarum
AACCTTGTATAGCGGATGCTTCCGCGATCCAGTGGGTACAATATGTTGTAAAGTTGTCACATATTTAGACTTCTGTACATATATATATATATATATATTAATGTTCACTGTATCAAAGGCTAACTTGGGCTTATTTTACTTAAATGCAAAAATAAATAATTAATAAATGAAATAAAACAAAATAAATAAGTAAAATAAAATAAAACGTGAGTACCATATCCATCGCGAATCTGAATTCGGTTACGAGTTGCGTCACCGAACCTTATGCTGCACTTCAAATGGATTTACTGAAGGCACATATATGAAAATGATAACGTATCTTACAATATTTTCTGTCGGTATATAGTAAACCAAAGTACATGTCAATGACTTCTAAATTTATTTTGCTTATTTCAATATCAAACTAATATAGATTGATTTATAACCAGACAAACATTACAAGTGATATTATATCATCCCTACTTGTATATTTCTGTGTACAACATAAACATTGGGTATCTCTCATATCGGTAAAAGCTGGAAATTTTCACACGAATTGTATGGTCATTTCAGCAGATTAAAAGATTGAAACATGATTAAAAGAAATATTTTAAAGAAATTAAAACCAAATCAGATAAAAACAACTTCGCCCGAGTGGTCAAAAACGAAATATGATATAAAAAGTATTCAAAGACTTCGTTTTTGCTGATTGGAACGAAAAGTTTATACCGAAATAAAGTTTAATTTGTCTATGTTTTGTTTTGAAACAAACATAATCGAAATTTCTCTTTCTAATATGGATAACATGCGGAATTTTATGTCTTGCATGAAGTACACTTGTTTTAAAACAGTATGGTTACCATGGTTTTTGCTCTGAATGGTTCTGGTGGTGGTGCAGGTTTTGCTGGATCTCCAAATGGTGCTACCAACATCGACCCAGTACTTGTATCACATGTTCTTTCTAGTCCAGCGCTTTCACATCCACGATGGACAAACTGAATAAAAGTAGGAAGCATAGCATTAATTTATATGCTTTTAAATACTATAATTAGCACTTTGGCTAACGAAAGGGGTATAGTACAAAAATGCAGAAATTTCTAGTCCCAAAGATGTTACATCTTTCAAAAGTAGAATTCGAACTGAAATGATAACTAGACAGAAATGCCACCTATACCATCTCAATTTTATTTGAATAAAACAAATTACTTCACAAAAAAGCGTAAAGAAATGCAATTTCAAAATTATCAACTCCTAACGAGTCCGACAAAATAAAATACCGTGGGACAAAGTGAGGATTCTTCTGTGGATGGTTTCTTTTATTAATAATAAACATATAAATAAAGCTCTTATTTATTTTATCAAGAAACAAAACATACAAACACAAATAAACGAATGAAAACGTATAATAAATTAATTATTCATCTCTTCAGCCTGATTTAAATTTCGCCTGTATTCAGTGTTTTACAAGCCATTTAAAACAGATGTAAGCAGATTTCTCGGTATTCTTAAAGCTTATCTCGGCTTAAATTTTATTGAATAAAATGTCAAAGTGAAATTGAATTAAATCAATAGTAATGCACTTAAAAATTTAAACAAATCGTGATGCGATGAAAAGAACATTGTCCCATTAAAACAAACGAAATAGTTATTCGTATAGGAAGTTTTGTATTTTACAAGCTTGATAAATATGGAAAAGAACAGGTTTACTTGTGTATTGAAAGGAAGACGTTGAACTTCTAGCTTTCAGAACATAATCTGTTACGTGTAGCTGCATTTGAATTAAATTGTTCAGTTAAAGAAAAAACAAATTATACTTTGTTATTTTAGGATCAATCATTTTGAATAGGTAACTTTTCGGATGATACGAGGACATGCAGGAAATCTGTTACCGTCTATTATACAGAAAGATGTTCAAGTTTCTTAATCAATTCTTGATTACTGAAATTTATCTATGATCCCTCAACTTGAACTGTGTATCGAAGGCGATAATTTTATAATTTCATTCAGTTTATAATCACTAAACAGTTTAAGACTCGAGTAAGAAAAACTGGCTCATCTGCTACATTTGACCCTTTTTTTTCAACGTGTGAACAAAATATTACATCTGACATGCCTAAAAGAAGACTTGAACACTTGCACCGTGAAGAGCATGCCATGTTGCAACATTTACATCAAAGCCAATTTACAACCGGGTTCACAAGTTTAAAATTCATAATCCTTGTCGAAAACGAGAATTTTAATAGCATAGCAACTTTGAAATTGTTGAATAAAAAGTATTGATCATGTCCTATTTTGAAGAATTTAATTTATATTTAAACATCAAGGGACATTTAATAATTAATGTAAGCAATATACAAGAGATTTAAAATTGGGTGACATAATGGATCAGGACAATAGAAAATACATTTAGAATGGATCTCCTTCAGTTGTTATGCTGTTATTTAAATTCTAAACTGATAAATGAATCTAATTACTAGTACTTGTCTTTTGTATTGACACAATATATCTAATAAGTGTCAATTTTGAGTAGAAGTAAACCCGCTACAATTATTTTCTATTTGAAAGAAATGTATGCAACCGTTTTCAACTTTTGGAACTAATTTCATTACATGCAAAACGGCGAGGGTGGTGATTGAAATATTTTATTGAAACGATCGAATCAGACTTTATTCTTTTTTTTCTCGAAAGTCATTAAAGATTTCGGTTTGTAAAACAATAATGCTTGTTATTTCATATATAACCTGATGCAGTAGAGAGTATTTCATTTTTTTCTATCCATAATGACAGAAAAAGACTACCCGCATCCCATGTTCTTCAACAGTCCGAATAGGTACTTTAGGAGCCAGCAGTGCTTGTTATTTCATACTATAACACCAGGGACGGATATATATATATATATGTATATATGTGTTATAAATACGTCCCTGATAACACTGAAAAGTTATCATTTATTAGGAGAAACAACAACAAAAAAACAAAAAATAAAAATAAAATAAAAACAATAAAACTTACCCAAGATCCATCTGGTGATACAGAGGGAACACACTTTCTCCCTCTTCCCATCCTTTTATCTTATATTGGTATATAACTGTGCGATAACTACACTATCCTCCGCATTTTTCGCCAAAGAAAAGTTGCTTGTCACCTTTTTTCGGTTACATTACAGGGTCGTCTTGTTACTTAACAACTTTCATATTTTTAAAACTATTAGATTCGCTATATGTAAAATCTGATCTCGGTAAATCAATCGTACTTATCAACGATCACACATTTAACTGTGACGTATCTTTGGCACAACGACTCCTTAGTAACCACCCGTTATTTGGGTAGAGAGGGTTCCGTCACAGTAGTAACGACCGGATCCTCACGCCTGTCTACGCTTTTGTGACAAACAGAAGATTTAATTTAAATAGCTAATTATGTTTAGCTGTATTCACGATTTATACCAAATAAAAGTATTTTGTTATTTGGGTTTAAAGGGAGATAATACTAATTCAGAGAAAAAGGCTAATTCTTTACTGCTCATCTCGCAATTAAAACGTACGTTTTAGGCATCGAATACTTTCTAAAACAGCGACGTGTATATACGTTCCTGCTAATAATGAATGTTTATCCAACGAAATCCTTTCCCTTCTATATTAAAATTACCGTTTCAATATAAATCTAGTAAGTACCAGGAAATGTTTTAATAATCACAACCAAAGACAAACTATACATTTTTTTTGTCATGATAAAAAAAAATTGTATGGTATTTTTATAATAGATTAAAACATATACTCAGAATCGCAAGCGAGCGCTAGAGAACGAGCTGTCGAGCTGTGTAAATTTGGCAAAATCTATATATGGTAAAAATGTCAGATGATTATCATCATCGTATTTAAAAGGTTGTAATAAGGTCTTAATACATGAATTTGCTGTTGTGAAAATTACAGAGGAAGTTGATGAATTCGGAGCAAACGGTGTGGTTGCCTTAGCTAGCCTGCAAACAGATGTGAGCAATCTT
This sequence comes from Lithophaga antillarum, assembly GCA_028566495.1. Classification (NCBI taxonomy): domain Eukaryota; kingdom Metazoa; phylum Mollusca; class Bivalvia; order Mytilida; family Mytilidae; genus Lithophaga; species Lithophaga antillarum. The sequence continues at coordinate 3,983 of JAOXYI010025310.1, forward strand.
TGATTCTGTTTTACTAAATTACTTACTGCCCCTTTCCTATTATGTGTTTAAGCTATATATAGTGGTCGTCTCGTTGCTAATGTTACTGTGTACGTTCTATTATGATTTTTTGGGGGGTTCACATCAAAGAGTGAAGCTGATGGAAGTGTTTAAAGTCCTACACACCGCTTGGCGGTCTTATTCGAGACAGAAAAAGGGGGATGTTTGGGTACTCATAAAACCGGTTTAACCCCGCCACTATTAGTACTTGTACCAAGTCAGGATATCTTGTCTGTCTGTTTGTTTGTTTGTTGGTTTTTTGTTGTTGTTGTTGTTCTGTTGCTATTTCGGGTGCAGTTTGTTGTGATGAAGTTCATTATTAGCCCTTTCTGTTATATTCTTTGTAATAATTTTGACTTCATACTGCCGTGGTGTGACTACTTGTTTTTGGTCAGAGTTGCTTTATATGATCTGATCTAGGGAAAGAGACATTTATTTTCATTATTAAAGCTTAGGATATCTATGGTACATTCTATTTCTTATGAGCTCGCGAAAATTAGAGACATGTTATTTAGGAAGCTGCCAATCTTTGGACTTTGAATCATGCTCCTACCATGAAATTTAATTTCAATGTAGATATAAATACCCTGTGTGTGTACACCTTTTAAAATTATTTCTGAATAAATGTGCAAGTGTCACTCTAACGAATTCCAATCGACGAGTTGTACTGTTGCGAAAAGCCGACTGAAGAGTCTGCTTAGAACCTCCACCCCCTTTTCCCGCTACCTTTAATAATTATCTAGAAAACCTTTCCAAAAATGTTCATTCTGGGTATTCCAACATCGCCAGTATGAATGTAAACATTTTAGGTTAAATAATATTAATGTAAAATTTATGTTAAATATTTCAAATACAAATTATTATTAAGAAAGATTGAAATAAATAAATTTTATAATATTAAAGTAAAGGTTTACATTCATATCGGCGGAATCTTCCCAAGTCTAGGGATTCTGAGTCCACTTCGTTCCGTGGGAGCGAAGTGGACTGAGAAACTCTTTGACTTGGGAAGATGATCGGCGGGGTTAAAGTACACCTCGAATGATGAAGGGCTTCATGCAGGGTTTTCGACAGGGTAGGACACAGCGCCAACCTCTAGATGACGGGTTCCAAATGCTATTTTTAATCGATTATTATGGGACATCTAAAAATTGTTAGAAAAGCGACCCCCTCAAACATCACATCTTGGATGATATCTGGTTCTTCTTAGGGTTAGTGAATGAATAAGTTTATGGCTTGATAATTACTGTAGATACTAGTACTCCATTTTTATCTCAGTTCATTGTGTATACAGTTGAATCATATGTGTCGAACTCCGACGACTAGTTTGTCTGGGATAATCAGAAGTCCCTACCCTAGTCCACCTCATGTAACTCAAATACTATATTTAATACAAGATCATTTGTTCCTTCGTCTTCAAAGCTGTAGACGTCTATCTCAGTATAAGGTATATATTTCTTAATTGCTAAAGCTACAGAAGCCTCAGTTTATTTGCATATAACTAAACAACTAAAACGATAGATATCTCAGTTTAATGTACATGTTTCTGTAGTACTTAAGCTGCAGATATTTCAGTTTTATGTACATATTTCTATGTTATTGAAATGGTAGAAACGTCCATTGAACGTACATGTTTCCATACTACTACAGCTGTAAATATCCAAGTTTTATGTACATATTTCTAGATCATTAGAGCTGCAGATATCTCAGTTTAATGTTTTACTTCTAGAGCTGTACATATCTCAGTTTACTACTGATATTCTTAGACTACGAAAGCTGTAAATAACAGCTTAATGTACATATTTTAGAATATTAATGCTGTAGATATCCCAGTAAAATGTATATTTTTCCAGATTACTAAAGCTGTAGATACCCCAGTTTAATGTATATATTTCTAGACTACTAAAGCTATAGATATCTCAGTTTAATGTACATATAATATTCCTAGATACCTCCATTTTATGCATATTTCTAGATAACCAAAGCTGTAGATATTTTTTTATTTCTTTATTGCTAAAGCTGTTGATATCTCAGTTTTACGTACATATTATTACTAGTATATTATAGAGCTGTAGATATTTCAGTTTAATGTACATATTTCTAGATTATTAAAGCTCAATTTAATGTGCATATTCTTGTATTATTAAAGTTGTAGATATCACAGTTTAATGTACATTTTTCTAAAATATTAAAAATATAGATACCTCTGTTTCATGTGTATGTTTCTGTAATACTAAAGCAGCAGATATCTCAGATTAATGTACATAAACTCCAGCTGTAGGTACATGTTTCTGTATTACTAAAGCTGTAGATATCTCAGTTTATTACATATTTCTACACCACTAAAGCTGTAGATATTTAAGTTAAATGTACATATTTGGTATTAAGATTGTAGATATGTCAGTTTAATATACATGTTTCTTTATTACATAACCTGTTGATATCTGTTTAATGTGCATATTTCTAGACACTAGAGCTGCAGATACTCTATGTAGTAGTATATTTCTATACTACTAAAGCTGTAAATATCTCAGTTTAAAGTCATATTTCTAGACTACTAAAGCTGTAGATATCTCAGTTTAAACTTCATATTTCTAGACTGCTAAAGCTGTTGATATCTCAGTTTAAAGTTCATATTTCTAGATACTAAAGCTGTATATATTTAAGTTTAAAGTTTATATTTCTAGACTACTAAAGCCAGAGATATCTCAGTTTAAAGTTCATATTTCTATACTACTTAAGCTGCGGATATCTCAGTTTATAGTTCATATTTCTAGATACTAAAGCCTGAGATATCTTAGTTTAAAGTTCATATTTCTAGATACTAAAGCCTGAGATATCTCAGTTTAAAGTTCATATTTTTACACTACTAAGGCTGTAGATATCTCAGTTTAAAGCTCATATTTCTAGACTACTAAAGCTGTATATATTTTAGTTTAAAAGTTTATATTTCCAGATACTAAAGCTGTATATATTTTAGTTTAAAGTTCATGTTTCTAGATACTGAAGCCTGAGATATCTCAGTTTAAAGTCATATTTCTATATTATTAAAGCTGTAGATATCTCAGTTTAAAGTTCATATTTCTAGACTACTAAAGCTGTAGATATCTCAGTTTAAAGTTCATACTTCTAGACTGCTAAAGCTGTAGATATCTCAGTTTAAAGTTCATACTTCTAGACTACTAAAGCTGTAGATATCTCAGTTTAAAGTTCATATTTCTAGACTGCTAAAGCTGTAGATATCTCAGTTTAAAGTTCATACTTTTAGACTACTAAAGCTGTAGATATCTCAGTTTAAAGTTCATATTTCTGATTACTAAAGCTGTAGATATTTTAGTTTAAAGTTTATAAATCTAGATACCAAAGCTGTAGATATCTCAGTTTAAAATACATAATTTCAGATTATATATCTCAGTTTAATGTACATCTTTCTTGCTAACAGAAGCTGTAGATATCTAACTTTAATGTACATATTTCAAGTTTACTGAAATTGGAGACACCCAGTTCAGTGTTCATATTTCTATATTACTTAAACTGGAGATATCCCAGTTTGATATCATACTTCTTGATAAGTTAGCTGTGCTTATTGTACATATTTCTTAATAACTAAAGCTTTAGAAATCTTAGTGAAATGTGTGAACTTGTAATTACTAAGGCTACAAACATCTCAGTTAAATAGACATAATTTTTAATTAATAAAAGATATAGCAAATGTATTTGGTGCCTGGTAGGCCAAATGGTTAAGGTCACTGACTCATAACTACAAGCCTAACACCGCTGACAGGTTTGAGTCCTGCTCGCCCAGCTTCATGTGTTAAGGTTTCCAGACACCTACCAAAGATCAGGTTTTTCATCAGCTCAGCTGGATAGCTGACCAGGCTTTCTTCCCCCAATAAGTCTGGTAGTCATAATATAGCTGACAAATTGCTGAAAGTGACGATAAATCCTGACAACCCAACCCAAAAATGTATTGGCGGTCAATAATACTGAATATATTCATATGAACAGCAGATGTAGGATTTCTTAAAGAATGGGCATGATCGAGAAGTTTTCATAGCATCACTTTTTTAAACAGAAAAGCAAAAAAAAAAATTTTTTTCGCCTTGGAATGAGGTGATCATCCAAGGAAAGTTACAAAGACGGGCATATTAGACAGGTTGACATTTCTGGTTCAGTTTATATCAGTGAACTGTAATTAAGAAACTGAAATTGATCTTTTAAAGTAGATATAACATTGGTCAACAACACAGTTTCTGTTTTAATTTCTTACTAGTGTAGGTACTTCTCTTAATGTAAATTTTGATTGTTATCATACTTGCAATGTCTTCATTAAATGTATATATTTCTGATTACTAAAGCAGACAATATCTCAGTGTATCAGTTCCTGCTTACTTAAGATGCAGTTATCACAATTAAATGAAAGTCATCCTTGATTACTAAAGATCAAGATATATCAACTAATTATATAATAGTTTCTTATTTTGTGAGCAATGTACAGGGTTTATGGACTGCCCAAGGGCCATATCAAACTTGAGGTACATAATTTTGTCTGGAGGGTGTCAGGTGACAGGTTCCTGACTGGTATGTGCACCCTTGATGAATGCATGAACCAAATATCTGTAGTTGATGAGAAACTGACCTAGCCACAAAATCTTACTGTAAAATAAACACAAAATCAATGGACAGTGAAAATGATGTCAAGGTTAGGTGACGGGGGTCTTCAGGATGAATGCATGGACTAGACATAGGTGATCTATCATAGTGAAGACGTATGATGATGATGATGATGACATGATCTCAAGGTGAAATAAAAACGATATTTCACACTTGAATAAATATTTTCCCTTACCTAAAAACTCTCTTCTATTCTAAAAAAAATATCTATAATCTAAAAAAATATCTAATATTACCCTACAAATTTTTGAAAACTAACATGTTAAAGCAGAGATAATGACCTTCAAGAAACACAAAATATATCATGTATATGGGGGTATCCAGATTAATTGTTTAGCATTAGCTCTAAGTAATAAAATTGTTTTCTTTCTGTGTAAAAATGATTCAAATTCTTGCCAAATAGAAAGTGACATCAAAGAAACAATAACTTCACAATATAAAGGAAGTCATTGTTATGCCATTTTTGCACAATCCACCTGATGGCATTCAGTTACAATACTGTATTAAATATTGCATTATTTCATCAAGTAAAACTGCATGTATTACTTGATTACTAAATTATGGGCATTTTAATTACATTATGGTGTAATTCTTGAATACTAAAACTGTCCGTATCTCAGTTGAATGTATTTCCTGATCCTCAAACTAAAAATATCCCAATTAAATGTATTTGTTTATTGATTATTAAACTGCAAACATCCCAATTATATCTAAGTTTGTAGACAAACATAGGAATATATTAATCCAGTGAAATTCATATTTAATTTGATTTAGACCTACATTTATGGGCTAATAATGAGACATAATTGAATGGTTAACATGCCTTGGGCATTTTTTGTTACTTGCTTAGTTAATTCATTCTTGCTATGAAGAGTTTGTTAAACAGATGGACATTACTATATGATGCAGATTTATGAAGCAATATTCAGAAATATTCCAGACATGTGGAATTTAATGAATACACAAAATTGACATTTACAAACTCCAGTCTGGCGGGAAAATTGTTGGCAATATTGTCAGACTGTGTAAAGACATTCAGGATTTGTTGGAGATACTTTTTAGTAACCACATAAAATTGTGTTGTTGAATTATCACCAATTTCAGCAATTTTTAAGCCATATTGTGACTACCAGTCTTAGTGGGAGAGGAGCACCTTGGGTAGGTGTATGGAAACCTTGACCTGTGAAGTGAGTCATCAATCACAGTGGAATTAGGTTAGTCTTCACGAGTCAGTAACCTTTACCACTATGCCATCCAGGCCCCTGTAACTGCATCAGATTACAGTTTCTAGTAATACTTTAACAAATAAAAGCTGTCAATGTCAAACTTTTGTAAGCCAATGTTAAGTCTGATCACTGCAAATGAAAGTAAGGAAAACAGACGCCTTAAACTTGGTGAAAGGATATGCTTTCAACCCTCTCTTCTAGCACAGTTCATAGACAAGTTTTAATTACTTTTTTTTAATGTGTTTGCTTTTTTGAATAACTGGCTTCCAGTTGTATAAATTTTAGATTTCTGTGGCAATTGAACAAGTTTGTGAATATTTCACTAGCAGTTGAATAAGGCTTTTGTAAACATTTCATATAAAATGTTTTTGTATGAAAATGAAATTTAAAGTTTTACTATTTAAAATTTTTGCTGTATTTATATGCTAAGTAAATTTTATGGCTAAGAAAATGATGATATACTGTCACAGAAACACTAATACAGTTGAATCTCATTTACTTAAAACTTGGATAAATCATTTACATTAAGGGATAACTCAAAAGTGAAATTACAGCCCCTTCATATTAATAAGCAGCTTAAGTTATCTCAAATAACGTGAATACTTGGTTAATTTAGGATAAACTCAATAGTCCCCTTCACTTCCACACAAGGTTCGACTGTATACAAATGAATTGCCCCACCTTCCAAACTCTAAATAGAATTAAATGCTAAGAACTGTAAAGACATTACATTTGAACTGCATGTGAATATTAATGAAATGGATTTCATTTTGACAAAGGTAATGACATAATTTGAAAGGGGACCATGTAAGGATCTTCCATTAAAGTTTGTTTGAAACTGGCCTAACAGTTTCAGAGATGTCAAAAATGTCTCAGCCAATCAAAGGCCCTGGTGACCATCTTGAATGATAGGCAGAGCCACTGGCCACAATTCTGGAAGGGAACCATCCAAAGACCATTCCACCACAGTTTGATTGCAATTGGCCTAGTGCTTTTAGAGGAGATGTCAAAAATGTCTTAGCTGATCAGAGGTCCTGCAGGCCATCTTGGATGACCAGCGGAACTGCCGGACAAAATTTTGAAAAAGGACCACTCAAGGATAAGCCCACTGGCCTAGTGGTTTCACAGGAGATGTTGAAAATGTGAAAGTTTACAATGTAAGACAACAATTATGACTATGGATGCAAAGTGACGACAATGCCTCACACATGTAAACTAATAAATATTGATTAAGTTTGCAATAAAGGGCAAACAGCTAATCTATGTACCATTTTGTGGTTGAGCTGATTTAACCAAAATTTGATATATGGCCAATCCTGTGAGTTGTTAAACTCTAGATAATGAGATTACCTAAATACTAGAATATCCAGTATATCAGATATATAAGTAAAGTCAATCCCAATATGTATTTGTGGACTTATACAGGTACAACTATGTTTTATCAGTGTCCGGAATTACTTAGGATATCCAGAAGGCCCAAGGAGCAACATCATAGCAATCTGGGCCTTTTCTATTACCTTTTTCACAAATTTGACTGACCCTTCAGGAAAACTGGAGCCTCAGGCCTCAGGACTGACCTTAATTTTGAACACTGTGATTGATGAAAATGATGTTGAGGTTGGATCTTTTCCTTATAATAGTGAGAAAGCAGTAATATTTCATCCTTATCGTATATTTACATAGCCACTGCTGTTGGAAATAACTATTTTTCACTGGACAATACCATACATGATTGATATATATAGGAAAATTACATGTATACCATACGGACACATGGGAAAATAATATATAAATACATAACTCTTCATTTTAAGGAGTTACGAGACAAAAACTACATTTACCACCTTTTTAATAGTGAAATCAATTTCTTTTTTCTATTCCACTGAGTTTTATTCCAGTCTGAAAACAAACAGTTTTGAAGCTCTATGACTTTGAAGTTGAGTTGATCTGTAGAACAAGCTAACAAGGAAGCGCATGTCCTGATCAACCACTGATAAGATCTACTCTGATACATTAAATCATTCCACTGTTTTCGTTTATCAATTATAGCACTAGATTCCTGAATACTACTCAATTTATTTACCAATTCTGACAGTTCCTCCTTTAAACTTTCATCTTTGATAATGCTTCCATCCAGATTTTGGCCTTTCTTCATGGACTTTCGTTTCTTCTTTTTCTGAGGTGTTTCAAATAAATCAATATCTGATAAATTCTCTTCTTCCTCTGAACTTTCACAGAAAGAATTTTGCAAAGTAAAATTTGACAAATTACCTTTATCAAGGTCTTCTTGAAAACTATGTGGCTGTGTTATAAACTTTAAACTAGATGATCTAAATTTGACGGCTGTATCATTGAATTCTTCATTAGTTTGCTGTTGTTTTTCAGAAGATAAAAGATTATCAATATAATTATCAGCTAGAGTAGGTTCTAATGCTGGATTGTATTCATCGTCATCCATAACAATATCTGGTGCTTGAATAATATGAACCGACTGCAAACTTTTCTGTAAAGTTTCTAATGGACGTAACAAAGCATCTTGTGTCTCTTGTCTCACCATTTTATCTAAAATGAAGATAATTTATATTCTAAATTAGATGTACCCACAAGATTTAAATATAATATTTCCCCACATGACATTTGGAGGCAGGAGAGACATATTCATGTGTCAACCCTTGTGCATTTCATGGATCATTCAATCCTTGAAATTAAAACCTCAACGAAATATCAATTCTAACTATAAAGAAACAGTTTGAAATCAATGAATTTAATAACACTTAAACCCAATCCCCGAAACAGGCTCATATTCCTAACGTCAACATCGATTCTGCCACACCAAAACTGACGCCATGAGATAAAACTCTCATGGCAGACAAGCTCCACCCAGTTTGATTATGGCGTCATAGTAGCTATTACATGTTTTAATGATGTCCGAAAAAAGTTCAAAGCAAAATGCATCACAGCTACTGTGACATCACAATTACAGAGGTGTGGCTTGTCCGCCATAAGAGATATCTCTCCTACGGTGTGGCAGACGTGAAAGTAAGACGTTAGGAATACGGGCCTCGGTTTCGGAGATTGCCTTAAACCATCGACTTTCTCTAAAAAAAAAAATGAAAATTGGTACCGACAAAATTTAAGAACATCTACAACAGCAAAACTATCCATACCTCTATATAAAGGATTTAAATGCTAAATATATACGATTTTCCTTAACAAGTGATATGTGCTGTCGGAAAGACAGCCAAGCGCGCCCACTTAACATATGTACAGAACACAATGTGGACTAAGTTAAAAAAAAAAAAACTAGAGGGAAGTGTTTTAGTAAACTAAAACATGTCTCCCCTTCATTTTGGGGTTTTATGCCCCAGGGTTTACCCATATATTGCACTGCACTCGTCTTGCCATAATGAATAAGAAAATATATGGTTTAGGGGTGGGGATCTGAACC
>JAOXYI010025639.1:0-13364 GCA_028566495.1 Lithophaga antillarum
GTCATAAGCAATCATTTAAAACAAAATGAAACGCCTGACACAAAAGTGTAGGAGGAGTTCAAGTCACAAGCTATAACAAAATTTGGCCCCTTTTTTCTCAACTGTTAGGGTCGGACCTTTTTTTTTATCAACATTAATTTTCATAGTCAAATGCGAGTCATATGATATATTACAACCCATGTTTCAAACTTATTTAAATTTGGCCCCTTTTCAACCCTTTTTTCTCAACTGTTAGGATCAGGTCCTTTTTCATTATCAGCAATTATTTCTACAGCCGAATACGAGTCATAAGATATATTACAACCTGCTTTTTAAACAATTTTGATAAATAGTTCCTTTTTGGCCCCCTTTTTGGATCAGGTTTCTCAATAGAAAAGTCCCAAGACCTTACTGCACATCTACAGGTCATAACAAATCATTTAAAACCGAAACAAAATAAAGGAGACAAAAGTGTAGGAGGGGTTTAAGGCACAAGCTATAATAAAATCTTGCTGCTTTTTGTCCTTTGTTTCTTAACTGTTAAGGTCAGGCTCCTTTTTATTATTACCATTAATTTCCATGTCAAATACGAGTCATATGAATTATCACAATCTACATTTTAATTTATTAAATTTGGCCCCTAATTGGTCCTTTTTCTCAATTGTTAGGGTCAAGCCCCTTTTTATTATCACCATTAATTTCCATACTCAAATAAAAGCCATACGATATATTAAAAAATAACCTACACCAATTTCAAATTAGTCCCCTTTTTGGCCCTTTTTGTATCAACTGTTAGGGTCAGGCCTCTTCTTATTATCACCATTAATTTCCATGCTCACATAAGAGTCATGTGGGCAGATAGTATTCTTTTTCAAATGTGGCCCCCTTTTGGTCCTTTTTTCTCAACTGTTAGGGTCAGGCGCCTTGTTTTATCACCATTAATTTCCAAAGTCAAATACGAGTCATATTATATATTACAACCTGTATTTTACAGTAATTCTTTAGATTTGGCCCATTTTCAGCCCTTTTTCTCGACTGTTAGGGTCAGGCCCTTTTTTATTATCACCATTTATTTCTACAGTTAAATACGAACCATACGATATATTACAACCTATGTTTTACACTAATTTCAATTTCACCCTTTTTGGTCCTTTTTTCTCAACTGTTAGGGTCAGGCCCCTTTTTATTATCAGTATTAATATCTACAGTTGAATACGAGTCATATGATATATTACAACCTACATTTCAAACAATTTTGAAAAATAGTCCCTTTTTGGCCTCTTTTTTGAACCTGGACCCTTAACTGAAAAATCCAAGACCTTATTGCAAATCTACAGGCCTTGAGCAATCATTTCAAACGAAAACGAAACTCCAGAGACAAAAATTGTGAAAGATTTCAAGTCACAAGGTATAAAAATGTAATAACCCTTTTTTGGCCCCTAATTGGACCTCAAATCCATAAATAACAAATGTAAGACCTTATTGCACATTTACAAGTCATACGCAATCATTTAAAACCAAAACGAAACACCTGAGACAAAAAATGTAGGAGGAATTCAAGTCACAAGGAGTGTGACAGACGGACGGACGGACGGGGGCATAACAATATACCCGACCTTACTGCACAAAGTGTGGGTATAATTAATCTTATTTACAGTAAGACATTCTAATAAATGGCTACTACAACAACGGTAAAATATTTGACACTCGCCACACCGGGTAGCCACATCCATGACCAGTGGCCTACTTCAAAATGTGCAGATTTCCTACAATTATACCGTGACCAATTTGGACCAAGAAAAATTATGGTAATACTGTATATACTGACAGATATTTTGGGTATAAAAATTGTGACATTGATCTTTGACTTTGATGGAGGTCATTACTCTTAAAGTTCAGTGGTAATGATCTCAGCTCTATACATATAGTTGCTTGATTTACTGCTGCAGTCAAACATGTACAGGGGGATTATGTCTATAAGAAGAGACTGAGTGCCTAATATATTGAGGAAATATCTTTCATATTTAGGACTTTGGTTCATTTCATTGTGTTTTACAGTTTCACAGGAGGAGTGAGGACAAACGAAGGGAAAAAATAGGATGTGACCGTGACCTTTGACCTTGTAACAACTATCCTGGTCAAACGTCACGAGAAAAACAGTGAACATCCCCTATTCTACGACTTGCTGTCTTTGAGTTTTAGAAGTATAATGATTTAGTCAAATGTAGAGGGGTGATAACTCCTGCAAAAAAGCAGGACGCCAGAGTATACTGTAAATGGAAAAATTTTAATTATGTTTATTGCCCTAACACATATAGTGTAAATTGTCTACTTACATCAAAATTTTCCTTAATTCTTGCAGCTGTTATTGATTTTGGAATAACAACTATATTACGTTGCAGCAGGAATCTAAGAACAACCTGTAATGTTCGATAATATGACTTTTGTTTGCCTAATTGTTTGTAAATTTTAATGTTCTAAACTAATGCTTAAAGTTCTTTCGATTTTATTGAAAAGGAAGGCATAACAAAAGACAAAAAAAAAGATTTGTTAATTCTCACACATACATACCAAAGTGTGATTAAATAAAATCTGCTTTACAGTGGAAAAAGAATGTCGACAAAAAAATTATGATGCCTCAAAGCATTTATCCTACATTAATGTACACTTTTAAACCGAGTGATTTAACTGAATACATTCTTACTGAAAAATGTTTAACAAAATATGAGTAAAATTGTCACGGAGAAATCGTTTTTTCTAAAACAAAATGTCTACATGTTTACAAAAATAAAGGATAATGGTCTGTTAATTAATAGCCATTTAATTTTCTTATTATTTACAAAAATACTAGACAAAATTTTAATAAATAGATTCTGCCTGTGCAATAGTTTTCCCTCTGTTATGTGAGATTTCTTTCAGAATTGCTTCGTCAAATATGCTTGGTTCAAATCCTTTTCTCCTGAAAAAAATATTAAATTTCTCTACATCATGTCGTCTTTGCACAGTAAATTATGCATTCTTTTTGTAATTATTTATCATTTTAAACTATCACAAATATTTATATCAGTAACAGAGATTTAAATATGCCATTTGTAAATCCAATGAGGCATTGCCTAAATTTAATTGACCATCAAAAGAGAAATTTGTTCCAATAAGGCACCTTTCATCCTGAAATAATTTAGATATCAGAGCACAGCAAATGAAATCTTTAAAACATTAAAAAATAGCAAGTTTAAGGAACATTTCTGAAATTTAGCATTATTGCGGTAAATTTTTTTTCTTCGTTCCAAATAATTTTTGTAATCAGTAAGATACTTACATCACATTTACACTTAATACAGAATATCAAAAAAAATTGTTCAATTATTGTTAAAACAGATGGATATACAGAAAAAATTTTGAAAGTGCTTGATTTGAGGATTGTGTATGATTTCTTCATCCAAAAATGTCCACAGTTAATACATTAATGAAGGGTTAAAGTTCAGGAAACAAGTAAATAAGGAATGATGTGCAGTCAAAATACAGAATAACAAATTCCTTTAAAAACAGTGCTGAAATCTTTTCTACTCACATTGGGCTCAAAGGGTTAGCTAGTGGAGCATATGCCGTAACTGAAATGCCATTTGAGTGACAGAAATCGACCATTTTTCGATTTGAGAAGTAGGGATGTATTTCAATCTACAAACAGAGTAATTTCTATATTATATGAAACAATCATCGAGATACTAATGTTACATTTTTGTTATGTTACAATCTTGAGAGTTTCTTGCAAACAATTATGTATTAAATTTTATTGACTTTGGTTTTATATCTTGCAGAAAATTATCGTTATGCTACATTGAATCTGCCAATATTGTTTCCTAATATCCAGAACTTGTTCGGAGAAATTTCGTAACTGTTTTATTTGTTAAACTGGGAGTTCAAGGCCATTGTCAATAATTTCCATCTATATCATGGCAAGCAGTACTACTTGTAAAGCAAGTGGGCAGATAGTATTCTTTTTCACGCTGGGTTTAGAATCAAGCACACGTACATTTATTCGGGAACGTAAGAACAACCTTACAGGTGATAAACTAGTGGTCCTTAACCAATCGGTCACCTAGACCATCCTTGGTAATTAGTCAGATCTGGAAGTAGACATCACTGTACTAGAAGACATCCGGTCTGCTTAGGCTGTGTATGCAGGTAATAAATGATTGAATAATAAATGAGGAGGAAGCATAATATAAGAAGTAAATAAGGTGCATTGCTGAAGTAATGCCAGTCCCCTCGACTCCAGTGTAAATAGTGAAAAGTAGGTCAAGATGACCTACTTCTAGTTCATTGGTTTATCACTATCAAAGATGTATCCATAAATAAAGTATTACTGCTGTACAAAGTCCAGTATCAAAGATACATAACTAAACGAAACCAAAACCACTAATACATCAGAATAATGTCAATATGACCTGTTTCCAATACAATAGTTTGGCACTGTCCAATCACTAATTTCCTGTAGGAATGTTTAGAATTAATTATCCAAGACATATCAACATATAAGTTTCATTTTGGTGTGGGTTCTACTGCTACAGAAATGGACGTAAATACAAAACTGAACAAGAGTCAATGAAAGCATAAAATGTAGCGCAAGGTGACAAATTCTTTTATTATACTTTAGAACTATACAAGATGTATCAACATATAAAGTTTCAGTTTTGTACTGATTCTAGTACTATAAAAATGGACATACATGCAAAGCTCAATCAGAGTAACTGAAGCATAAACAGGTCAAGGTGACACAATACCGCATCCATAGGTAAATTTCATTGTTGTGCAGGTTGTAGTACCTCGGAAATGGACATAATAGCAAAACTTAATCAGAGTCAGTGAAGCCTAAAAGGTTCCTCAAGATGATCAAACTCTTGTTGCATGGCCTAGAATTATCCAAAATGTATCTGCATATGAAGTTTCATTTTTGTACATGTCGTAGTGTCAGTGCAATGGACCAAAGCGCAAAACTTGACCAGAACCATTGAAGAGTAAAATGTAGGTCAAGATTATCAAAACACTATATCTGCATTTAAAATTTCATTGTTACATGAATTGTAGTATCACTGTAATGAACCTACGCACATAACTTAAAACGGGGAAAATAAACGGGCAAACATACAGACAAAACGATGGCCACAATGAACACCATTCATCTCCTGTTATCGCTAGCTAGGGGTATAATAAAACAGGATAAGTACATCTACAATATGTACTGAACAATCCCTGAAAGTTTTGCTAAAATCCATTCACTGGTTTCGGAAGAGTTGCAGATAACAGGTATGTTTTGTATAATATTTGGTCCAACGAACATGTATGAAGTTTATTGAAACTGAGAATATTCAATTAAAAAACAGGAAATTCAGATCTACAGTTTGTATTGAACAAGCTTTGAACGTTTTGTAAAAATCTGTTCAATGGTTCTATAGGAGTTGCAGATAACAGGATTGTTCTGCAATATTTGGGCTGATGTACATATATGAAATGTCTAGAAATCTGGGCACTTCAATTAAAAAAAATAGTAATAAATAGGAGATGCACATCTACCATTTGTACTGAAAAATCTCTGAGAGTCTGGTTAAAATCTATTTTCTGGTTGTGGAGGAGTTGCGGATAACAGGTATGTTCTAACTAGTATTTGAACCAAGGTACATGTATGAAGCGTCTGGAAATACAGTATATAAATAAACGTACGATACCAATTTCAGTGCGCACGACATGTGTTTCCGGAATAACCTTCATTAGGTACGCTCAAGGCCAAAAATATTGGGAAGCCAAATATATAAAACGTTTGGGGGCATTAAAACCACAAAGGACCTAAACAGAACAGCCAAAACCGTCTAAGGTCAACTTTGCCTGAGGGAGTATATTCAGTCCTAAGAAAAATACAACACGAAATGCACATCCTTATTAGATTCGTTTTAAGTTTTTTAAACTTTGGTTGAAATCAGTTCCGTAGTTTAGAAGGAGTTGTAAATAACAGGTGTACTACAACTGGAATAGCACTGTTTTACATGCTATTACACTATATATGAAAATACCAACATTTTTGAGGAAAACAATTAACAATCATTATGACAAAAATAAAATAAAAGGTGCACAATGCCATCTGGTACTAAACGATTTCTGAAATCCTGAAAGTTTCATTGAAATCCATTGAGTAGTAGAAGAGGATTTGCGGATAATAGGTGCGGACGGACAGACTGAATCACGGATGGACGGATACAATGAATACTATACACCCTGCTATCGCTAGTGTGGGATATAGTAATTATATTCGTTATCGAATGCACATCGTTTTTTCTGAAGACAATGTATATTTTTAATTTTTCTCCCACTAAGCACATGTTACACCTTGAACATCAAAAATTTTGGTTAGTACTCTTATATGGTTTTGAAGTTTTCCTATTGAACCTAAGCTGAAGTTCTATGATTCCTTACTTAAATATAAATCTAGATTTCATAATGAAAATACTGCTTAATTTGCACTTATAGTTCCAATGTTTAAATGTTCTTATAAACATTAAATATCTGAAAATTCAATTACATTTTGCATGTTACCGTATTGTGACATTGAAATTCAAACTAATGACATTAAAGTCTCAGATTCCATTAAACCTGAGATCCAGAAGCCAACAGTTTAATATAAGCATCCAACTTGACTGCTTAAGAAGTGCTCCAGAAACCCAATTTACATGAAGCACCAGATTCAAATTGACATACTTTAGCTAAGATAAGTTATAGGGATGATAAGACAGTTTTATTTTGATATATCTTGGTTAGATATTTAACTGTACTTTGTCGAAAAAGATAATGAAGTTGGGTTTGATTGTTTATCAAGACGGTAGACTTGGAGCCATTAAATTAGTTTAAATCAACCATTTTTCAATGAAGAGCATGTACTGAGAAAATAGCAATAGTGTTCCAAAACCAACGTTACCGTTATATGCACAGTTTTCATTAACTTTATCCACATTTAGTAGTCAAGCAAACATTTTCTGTCATTTTACCCCATCCATCATTTCTGTGCATGTATGACAGTTATATATTTTTATATCAAATATTTGGACTTTATGGTTATCAGCGTCCACCCAACTTTTAACATGATTCAATGATGGTTTGCATGGTTCTTAAATGATTAGCTAACTTCCCACTTTAGAGATTCCTCCTGGCCTTTCCCCGTTTACTTCTATAATTTTGAATCTTTTTTTTTCTAAGGATGATTCTTTGGAGGTATTTTTTGTCCTAGTGTTTGTGGAGTGTGGAGAAGATTTAAATGTTAAAGCTTCGAAAATAGAACCAGTGATTACTTCAGATACAAAGTGATGGGAATAACTCGTTTGGCCAGTTTACCTAATGATACCTAAATTACCTGATGGTTGCAGGGTTTTATTCTAGCTGCTTGTAATATCCGTTCAATCTGAGCTTTGTTAAAATTAGACAACCCTATATTTTCTGCCATTCCTGCATCAACTAATTTCTCCATTTCCTAAAACAGAATTGATCATACTGATTCTAAAAATGTTGAGAGAACACAGTTTAATTTTGATTTATCCTCTTCACATCAGTCACTATTATAGTCTAAGCTAAAGTTTTTTTAATCCGTTTCAACCTTTACGACAATATAAAACCATGATTCTCATATAAAGAAGTCATTCGGATACAGAAAATTGCTGTTAAAATAAACAGTTGCACAAGAAATATTGTGATTATATTTATATAAGCATACAAAGAGGTCATTCGGATACAGAAAATTGCTGTTAAAATAAACAGTTGCACAAGAAACATTGTGGTTATATTTATATGAGCATTGAAATCGGAAAATTCAGTATATACAGTATACAACCTAGTTTTCAATGAATTCATGATGATCTCAGCCATAGCCAATTTAAGGATTATAAATTTATCAACCCATGATATTGACCCTTATTAGTATTTTTCAACCAACATTGTCCGAGAAGGCCCAAAAGCTAATGCTAATAAAATTTACAAATACTGGCAAACATATTCGAATTTTACCAAACTTGATCAGAAATGATATGAATTTATCATTATATTAGTAAAGCTCAAATTTTCAAAATAAATTTCCACTGTTTACAAAATTCTAGAATATATTAATGCAGAATCGGAAATTTTAAGATTCAGACTTTTTCCTTAACCATCTTGCATGCATTATTTGAAGCATGCTTTGTGTTTTTTAATTCTAAGAAGTGCTTAATTTTTTAGAACGGTGTGTGCAAAAATAATAAAAACTAAAACTTGATTCTTCCTGATATATAGAATCATAAACATGGTAAATGTGGTTTCATTGTATAGTATATTAAACACTGATCTGTCTACTATAAACATGCACACTTTAAAGTAAGTGCTTCACCTGACCCAATTTTCAATTTTAAAGAGGAAAGATAACCAATGCAAAATGTTATAACAAACTTGGCGCATTTGTCTTATATTACTTATGTGTAACAGTGATCTTATTTGTTGAAAATATATTTTTGTTTAAAATGTGTTTTTAATGTTTCAAATTTTCTTATGGAATTATGACATCGTACCAATGTCTTTCTAAAAATGATATTGAATCTTTCAGGTTTACAGTTCAATACTTCCAAACATCGTCGGTAACCCTTGCTGACTCCGCTATCTTCCTCACTTCATCACCCGTGTGTCACTTTAAACGAAAACCAAATTTCATGAGGCAATCACACTGTTATGGTGGAAAATAAATCCATGTACAGTCAAACCTGCTATAAAGGGCATCTCTGTATAGCACCCACCTGTCTATAAAGGGCAGCTGTGATTTCCACAATTCATGAATAGCATATATTATTTGAACCTTTATATAAAGGGCACCTGCTTGTAAGGGCATTTTCTGGAGTTCCCATGGCCGCCCTTTATATACAAATTTGACTCTAAATCATATTCGACTAGAACAAAATTATTTATAACGGCCAATAGGAAAATTTGACTGTTGTTATGTAATTATGAAAACTGCTAAATGACAGATCAATTACAGAATAACCCTGAAAAGAAGGTATTTATTTGTAGTGACCCATGGGCGATGGAGTGAGGAACATAGCGAAGTCAACTGTGGATTACCGACGGTGACTTTCAAATGGACTGTTTTAACACGTATTTATATTTGCCACACTTGTAACATACCCAAATCGTCCAAATGATATCCCTTATCCAAAGGAAATCTGTTTAAAATAATAAAACGTTCAATAAAAAATTATATTTAAATAAAAATAAAAAAGTAATCTTTTAGAACAAAAAACTTGATTTTTTTACTTAATTCCCTTATATTTAAATCTACTTTTCTTGGAATAGGATAAAGTTTGAAAAGTTTTACATGTTTAATGACGGCAATGACGGTAATATCTATTAAGATGACTGTTTGCAATACCTAAATATAATGTAACAAAATACAACTAATATCAAAATTTGAAATGATGAAATTTGCTTCAAGTAATGTATAATATGTGATTCAGTTGAAAATTCTAAAATCTTAAATTTCTGATTTTGCGTTAATAATTATACAAAATCATACAGCAGACACTGTTGTCGCTAATTATTTTAAGTGGTAATTTTACTAAAATCTAATTATTATATATTGCCTTCAGGTTTACTCGAGTCAGTATTATGAAGTGATATGCGAGAGATTTATGTCTTACTTTCGAGGGTGTTGCGTAAGCTGACCATACTTATCAAATAATCTTATTTTATCAAAAGATTTGCTCTAAAATTTTCTAATTCACATAATGGTGACTTCACATAAATTTTCTTGACCTTTCGCCAATACCAGATTTGTACTTTAACCTGTATTTTCTGTATCCTAAGAACAAGTAACCTTTAACTAAAAATCAGGGTTCAGTTACATAATGTCATCTTAGATTATAGAATGAGAAGAATACTGAAGTTCATAAGTCAAACATCCACTGGAACCAGACAAGACTGTTATCAACAAGGGATCAAACACGAACAAACTTGGAAGAAGAACAAGGACACAACACTGAAAACTAAAGCTCGAGCAATACGAACTGCCATAAAAACCCGGAGTGACATCAGGTGCTCCGGATGGGTAAGCATGTCCTGCTTCACATATGAGATCCATCGTATTGCCCGGTGTACAAAAGCCGATAACAAGTTGTTAATCATGTGAGGAAAACGGATAATGACTACGATACTAGGAGCATGTTCATAATCATCTGTGATATGGACACTCCATACTGGTTGACCGACTCGTGATGGTGACCATAAAATTTCAGAAGTGATAAAATTATTTTGGGCCTGACATAGTCTTGATTGAGTAGCTTTTGTGACAGTAATAACCCTATATCTAGAAAGTCGCTAGAGTGGACACATGCCCTAGAGTAGCGGATCAACTGTAAAACGTAAACGCCATATGCGGGAGACACTGGTGTAATGCTACTGAGAAATCGGAGAAGTTCAGAGTCAGTATAATGTGACAAGACAGAGTTTAAATAATCTAGACTGTGAATACTAATTGACTGTGGAGAAAACTGTACCGAACACTCGGGCTTCGTCACTATCCCCTTTTTAAGAAAGCAACCTTAAGTATTTCTGCTACATGTGTAACTATGTAGAAAATAAGGTTCAGTCAAAATGATTAATGGTGAGAGAAAAACTAACTACAAGACTGTAATTTACATGTCTCATGCTGTTATCTATCTTTATGTAATTAACTACTCGAATAGATGGCTTCAAGATTCTTTTTTTTATCCATATCTTCTTCTTTATCTTGCATTTTTCACGCATGCTCTGTGTTTTCCACAAGTAAATATGACTGTAAGGACAAAATTTACTGATGGATTTGTATCTGAAACTTCTGTTTTTCTTGTGGGGTAACTAAGAAAGGATTCTTACATGAAATAATGTTTAGTACACTTACCTTCCATGTTTCCACGATGTCATGATCAGCAAATATAAATTTACCACTTTCATCCTTCGGAAACAAATCATCGCCATCCTAATATATCGTACAAACATGTCAATAAAATACGTTGGTGATTGATCTTCATATTAATTAGGTGCTTTTAAGTTTAGAAATATTTATATAGTAATTAAAATGATTAGATTTATTAATCTCACTAGTTTATTAGAAATTTATAGTATCTGTAATTCATAGAATGCTGAAGTACTAAGTAGACTCTTACTGTTTTTATTGCAATTACTGGTCCATTCTAAATTCTAAATTATTTTTCTTCCACAACAGAAAGAAGACTTCGGAGGTTAATTCGGAACTCGTGAAAGCAGAGAAACAGGTCTGTTCGATATGTATAAACTAATCATTTAATCGTAAGTTTACATTTGCAGCCAACCATTCACCATTTCAGGTTTGCAAATGTTGAAACATCCAAACAATCCAATAAAATATTCTCAATACCAAAAAAGTATCATAACTTATTACATTTTTTTTTTTTTTGTAATTTATTATGTAAACTTACAAACAAAAATAATGAGTCCCTGAATTGTTTGTTTCTTCTTTTTTTGTGGATATTTTGTCCATATGAATAAAATTTTAGCTGGACCAGATTATCATTTAGGTGGTCCAGAGGGTGATTTTATAAATTCACAACATATCCAAGTTACTGGACTTTGATCAAGCTGAAGACGTGAATTAACTGGACATTGCATGTCCTAGCCAGCAAAACAGGTCGAACTGGGAGATTTGTTGTTCTCTGAATTTAAGAACTCTCTTTTTATATTTTTTCTGCAGTACAATCGCTAATATTTCATATAAACTATAGATTTATCATGATCTTTAAAGAACTTGAATCAAACATCAGAAATCATCTTTTTCGTAAGGCATAATGCAGCTTAAACATTAAAACAATCAACATGGTATTTAACACTTTCTCTCTATTTCATCTTAATACGATTAAGTTCGCTAAAGTTTAAAGTTATAGCTTAGGGTCTTCAGCCTTCATCTTCATAAACCTGAACAGTGCTTCTCGTCAAATATGACTGTTTCTGCTTCTTATCAAACATTACTGCCGCTCTGCTGTTAATTCTTAAGCAATCATTGTCTTCTATATTTTAACCCGTGTCAAACATTGAACGTTAAAGGTTTGGACCTGGTGACTTTATTTGTGAAAATTTGAACCTCAGTGTAACAGTTAGTTTAATGCCAAATACGTATGAATACGTGGTCAGGATCATCCAAACAACATTTCTGCCAAGTTTGATTTTGTTTGGTGCAGTGATTATGAAGATTTTTCAGCAAATTTTCCAGAGGTTACTTTGTTAAACTATATCCACTGGTGGCAGCAATCTTAAATTTTTGATCGGTCAAAAAAGTAACAGCACTTAGTCAGGACATTGCAAGGATAATTTATGTCAAGTTTCATTTCAATTGGCAATGTAATTTCTAGGAACATTTTTAAAATTTCTGAAAATCAGATGCAAGGGGCCAGCTTAATGGATTACCAACCACCCTGAAAGGTATCAACACTTGGTCACCTATGACCTTCCAAACAACATTACTAACAAGTTGC
The DNA here is from genome assembly GCA_028566495.1 of Lithophaga antillarum. Taxonomy (NCBI): domain Eukaryota; kingdom Metazoa; phylum Mollusca; class Bivalvia; order Mytilida; family Mytilidae; genus Lithophaga; species Lithophaga antillarum. The sequence continues at coordinate 12,522 of JAOXYI010025639.1, forward strand.
ATTCCATAGGACACAGAGGTTCTGAAGATTTTTTTAGAATATTTCCCATAGGCCATCTAGGGTACTCTGTTAACTATGTCCCTCAGTGTTAGCCAAAATTTGTTAAACTATGTCCCTCAGTATTAGCCATCTTGGACTTTTGATCGGTCCAAATAGTAATATCATTTAGTAAGACCCTTGCAATGATCATTCATGACAAGTCTTACTTCAACTGGTCATTTATTTTCCTGCAAGAAGATTTTTAAACTTTCAGTCAACCATTCCAACAAGTAATATCACTTGGTCAGAAACTTTAAAGAAACATTTCTGCCAGATTTGGATTCATTAGGCCCAGTTGTTCTGAAAAAAAAATTCTTTGTGAAATTACAGCTAATTCTCATAAACGGCTATGGCAGCCACCTTGGATAATGGGCCAACTCATTGCACAATTATTAAAGAGGACTGTATGTACCGAATTTGGTTTTATTTGGATAAATAAGTTTGGCTCAACCCTCCTGAAGATTTTTAAATTTCACCAATTTTCGACCATCAGAGGTACATGAGAGGCACATGTTGGAAAGCGGGCATCCTAAAGAGATTTTTAAAGGGAGTATCCAAGGTCACTATCCATGCAAAGTTTGGTTCAGTTTGGCCCAGTGGCCCTGTGGTTCTGAAGCAGAAGGTCAAAATTTGAAAGATAACAATGAAGGACAACGGATGCGAAGTGATGGCAATAGCTCAGATGACGTTTCGGGTCAGGTAAACTAGAAATTATCGTCTGTCAAAGTTACTCAAACATTACCTTAAATGCACAAGGCCAATGCATTAGCAACAGTTGTACACATTCCACTTGAAGGTTTCTTA